>JBBYHH010402947.1:0-11719 GCA_038382905.1 Daphne laureola
CACAGAGGAGAAGGACCCTCTTGTCATCATCGGACTGATGTTTCCGATGCAGCCCACCTTTTCCCTCGCTGCAAAAGTCCTCTCATCTCGGCCGGTGCGCCTGGAGTATCTACACATTGCACTATCGGCCGCATGGCGAAAAGGATTCGAGTTCCGTCTGTTAGACGGAACCGCTGTAAGTCGTGAAAATTTATTCATTTTTTAATTTAACAATCAATCAGATATCGATAAAGTGCTGCAGGCAGGGCCATGGGCTTTTGATAACAAGGTTATTTTATTTCGGCAATTGAACAATGGAGAACAACTGTCTGCTCTGAATTTTGATACTATTGATTTCTGGGTTCATGTCCTGGATTTTCCATTTGGATGACCTTCTCTGAATATGGGAGAACTTTTGGGTAAAGGTATTGGCCATTTAAAAGCAGTTTATTGTGAAGGAACAATAGTGCAGTTACGTGTTTCTATCAATGTTGCCAAACCACTTCGGCGTGCCATAACCACTGTAAGGGCTTATGGTTCCAAACTGGTGCTTCAATTACATTATGAAAAATTGTCTGACTTCTGCTTTCTATGTGGGATCCTGACACATGTTGAAAAAGAATGTCTGGAGCCGCAGTTTGGTTTGTTTTTCCCTAGCCTACGAGCAAAACCATTACCAAGGAACACAAGAGTGATACACTATCTGGCTCAGGATCCTGCCATCCCCGGTGACTAATGGACCAATTTTTAATCCGCCGATCCCTACGGCCCCGATGAAACCAGAGGCAGAAAATGTGCAAGAAATGGCTCTTGTAGTAAATGACCTAATCATGGTGAATGTGGGTGAAACAGATACTAGACTTGCTACAACTATTCCTTTCCCTGAATCGGATGTGTTGGGTAATGAGATTGTGGTTGATGCCTTAGTGAGTGTACCGGTAAAATTCTCTTTTGAGAGAGGTAGAGAGTTAACCATCTCTGGAAAAGGATAGGGACGGGGTAGAGGATCTCTTGCTGAAGGCTTATCAAAGCGTGGTTGTGGCCGTCCAAGGCTGATTTCCTTAGATACAAACAACTCTGGGGGTTTTACTTCAGGACGCAAGAGAGCGAGAATCGAGTCTTCTAACAATCTGGATGTTGATACACATATGGCGGGGGTGAGCCAAGTCTCCCCCTGCCAAGAGCCATGATGATCTATCTTCTGGTTGTGGGATCTTTTGAGCCATCCCCCCACACCCAGAAATCTTTTATGGCTTGGACCGGCTTCTTTACGCGCAGGTGGTTCTTTGTTACTTTGTTGTGTTTTGATGTGCAGGTGGTGACTAGATAGTCTCTCCTTTCTACCCGACTCTTCTTGCAGGGGACGGACGTCATCAAGTAATTTTATTGCTTTTTTTTTCTAAAGCCCTCGACTCTATAAAAAATGTTGTGATCCGAAAGCCGTTTAAAACTCTAAATCTAGTTGGTAGTTTGTGTTTGCTTCAAAGCTGCTCATATCAGATTTTTTGGGCATGGACAAGGACTATTGGTGCTTGGAATAGTTGGTTCCCTCTATATAGCTATGCTTTAATTTTCAGTTGTTTTTGCTTCCGATACCTCTTCTATTTTGTTGATAGTTGAGGTGCAGCTTCCTGTTCCCATCGTTGATGTTTATCTTTTTACTTTCGGGGTTGTAATTTTATTGCGTTAGTGCTTGGCTATGACCAAAGCACCAGGATTTCGAACTAAGGGTTTTAGCCCTTCTCTGTTTTTCCTCTCCGGTTTCATCTGGCTGATATTGAATGATTGTCATTTCATCTAAAAAAAAAAATCAATGACACTTTTCAGTATTTTATGGATGAATTTTTCAATGGTCAATATCAAACAATTACAACTAATTGTGAAAAATTACTTGTAGGTGGCTTTCTAAAACGCAAAAATTATTTTTAAGAGGCTCTTGCCAAACACACCCGAAGTGTTCCGTTAACAATAACCCTCTACTAATTTTTGTTGAAAGTTGCCAAAAGCGTCATTTTGAAATGGTTTACGATTGAGGTTTTGGATTATGAATCTTAACCCAAAACCATTCAATTGAATCAAGCAAACACCACCTTGATTCACTATGGATGTTCTCGGTTGAATGGTGGTGGCAATTGTGACTAGACAATTGGAAGTGGCTTGAAGGCTTCTTACAGAGTAGTGCGAACACTTGAGCGAGTTGGCTCAGTGAAGGCTTCATAGTGGCCAGAACACTGGCCATGAGGTCGCCGGATTGGGTCAAGACTCGAGATCACCTGACGACAATGACCGTCCTAGCAACAGCGGATGACGCTCGTGGCTGCTAGAGTTGGGTGGTTGGGTATGAGCATTGCCTACTATGCAGCCCTCATATATTTTTTCTCTCTATTTGTTAATCTCATCTATAATACTTCATTCGTCCCAAAATTATTAAAATATTTAACTTTTGATATTCATTTGACTTCAATTTATCTATATTATTCTATTATAAAAAAAAATATAAATAAAATATATTTATAAAATTGACACATCAAATTTTCGTTTGTATACAAAAGTTTTAAATTTATATTTCAAAATGATTAAAAAATAAAATCATAGATTAAATGCTGAAAAACAAACCTTTCAATACTTTTTGGACGGATAAAGTATAATACTAATACATGACCATTATCTAGAGGAAGCATATGGTTGTCACGTCAGTATCAGCTAGGTCTCATAACTCACATGTTTTGTATTCTCGGTTATAGCTACTCAATTATCAATAATGGTTACCATTTTTTACTCTAATTAGTTTTTTTTTCCGTAACTTGAATTGAAAAATGTTTATATTAATCAATTACAATTAATTTGACATTCTCTTTCTTATATGCATTAAAATCTTGACTCTTTATTTTCCAAAGTCACCTCAACATTATCTCTTCTTTTTTTTAATGATTTTTCGCATTGGTGATATATTTCATTTAATGTGGAGTTTAAAAAATATCAATAATAATTTAATATTTTTCATGTATTTCACATTTAATATTTTTCTTTACTAGTTTGAGCACGTCTCTCTTTTTCTTTAATTTAATCTTATGCATTCTCCTCTGTCTTTTCCATTTTTTCCTTCATGTTTATCCTTGCTTCTCATTCTCCTCCCTTATTTCATTTTTCTCAGTGAATATTTTTTATTCTGTTTTAATTTCTTTTCTTTTTTTGAACGAATGCTTTAACTTTTTATTTCCATTTTTCTTTGCTATGTTTTTTTTCCTTCTTTTTTTAATCTGTTTAAATGATTTTTTTTTTGTTCTTGTAGACGATGTTGATTCTACTCTTCTTTCTCAAAGAAATCTCAATCTTTTTAGCAATCTTATTTAGACTTTCGTGATTTCAGATCGATAGGCTCGAGGTGGATGACAATGTTCACATCTTTTTCTACCGAAACTACATTCTCTATTTTTCTATTTGTGGACTCAATTTATGAAGGGGATTTAGTTGGATCAATTTTTGAAACACGTGAGGTGATGGCTGCAATAGAAAGATAGTTGTGTGAGAGAGAAGATGATGTAATGGTAAGACTGATCACCGTCAAGCGAAAGTACCTCTTCGATTATCCCAACGAGACCGTTCGATTTTTCCAACTGGATGCGGATCTCTTCAAGCCAACCAACCCCTTCTCACTCATCTTTTCCTATGACGTCAAGTTTCTGTTCATCATTCTTCACTCTGCTCCTATCGGTGTTTGCTGAAATTCAGAAATTATTCTTCAATCAAGACACTGTTTGGTCCGTCTCCGGTAGCTGGGTCACACTGTTGTGATGGAAAAGAGCCACTAAGATTGGACGGTTCTGATTCAATGGGTGCATTTTGATTCTATGTTTGATATGAATTTTTATTTGTTAATAATTGTAGTTACTTTTTACGAGGTAATGAATATTAGTTTTAAAATATTCACTTTTAACTAGAGAAAATGAGAAGAGTTATATGATTTCCACTTGAGAATGTATAGGTAAAATTAATTTCTCTTTTCTTTCTCTTAAATTCATCAATTAATTTTTTTTATAAGCTGTACTAATAATAGTAATCGTTGTATTAATATGTAATTTGTTTTTCCATCCATTTTATGTGTTATGGGTGTTTATATACATGTAGTTTTTTTTTTTTTTTGTAAAACAATATTAATGAAAAATAATATTCACAATCACATTTTAGATATTAAATTTAATTCGAGGGTTGTGCGTAGACCCATCAAACGGTGGAGCGGGTTGTGGATTGATCCACTAGTTGACAGGTCAAGATGTTTCATTCAAGGGACGGGTCGACCCGTCCCAATACCTATCCCTAATTAAGACTGATTATAAAGCAACTAAGATGCATATTCGATTATTTATGGTCGTGACTCAACGATATGGAGGATTGATGCAACAGATTTTAAGGCTTAAAATATGAAGTCTCGTGTGCGTCTCGATAAGAGAAGACAAATAAATTGCATACCCTCATTATATTTGAAATTTTACTTTTTTTGTTACCATTTGTGTTATTTCGGCAACTTGACTAGTGAAACTGATTCATGAAATTTTTAAATATCACTTTTATTTTATTACCCTCAATTTTTGTTCTCCATCCACATACAAGTTACTTTTATATTATATATCAACTTTACTTTATTATCATAAAGTCTTCAACTTTACTTAATTTATATGCTCATTCAAATGTGATAGTATTTTTCCTGAATGAAGGGAGTGATAATTTATTATGCTTATATCATAGACGGATGTTTAAGCTTTTTATTTCTTTATTTTGAGCAAAATAGTTTTAGATATATTAATATTTTTTTGTGGAGCTTATAGTTAATACTCTATCCGTTACGTTTCTTTTTCAGCATTTAATCTATGTATTTTTTTCTTCTACATTTTGATATATAAAATTAAGTAATATATATACATAAAACAAACCAATGTGTCTAGTTTCTAGAAATATTTTTTCTAATATTTTTGAGAAATTTTTTCGTTATAAATAATTGAGTCAAACAAAAGTTCAAAAGTCAAACATAACTATTAAATAGAGACGGGGGAGTAATGAATAATTCAATTTGTGACGAAGTCCAATATTTAAATTCGAGGGTTAGGTTCGAGTAGAAGAAAGGGTCAAGGTCGAGCGGGGAGAAAGAAGGACGGTCGTGGAGAAGGGATAGGTTCGACGGTTTTAGACAGGACCGACGATGGGCGGTGTGGTCTGGCTGACCGAGGATGGGAGGGCTGGTCGGAAGAAGGAAAGGTGGTTGGTGTGCTGCTCGCAATAATTATTTAAGTTTGGGCAAGGAGATGCTCAAAGTGTAATTTTCAAAA
Source organism: Daphne laureola (assembly GCA_038382905.1). Classification (NCBI taxonomy): domain Eukaryota; kingdom Viridiplantae; phylum Streptophyta; class Magnoliopsida; order Malvales; family Thymelaeaceae; genus Daphne; species Daphne laureola. Next base: position 5,304 of record JBBYHH010402947.1, read on the forward strand.
ATTATGGTTAATTTGTTTGTTCTTAAAACTTTTGGAGTCAAATTAATGGTAAATGTTCCTAATTTTAACATAAAACGTACTTAACAAAATGATTTCATTAGGAAAAAAAATGTAACTTATAGAATGAAAATTAGTAAAAATATTTAAAATATGACCTATATAATTTAAGGGACCATAGATGAAGCTTAGTCTAGATTAAATATTGAAAATGAAAAACCAATTTTCAGGAATGGAGGAAATGTAATAAGAGTCATTTACACACATGATATTAATGTAGCTGTTGTGGATTTTTGGGTACCGAGGGAGATTTTTATTTTTGTTTTAAAAAAAAATTAACATGTTTGGTAATTAATTTCAATATTCCAATAATAAAGATATATAATTCAGAATTTTTTAAAGCGAACCAATTTTCTATAAATTTATTTCACTAAATATATTGTTACTTGACATATTAAGAACATTGATAATTATTAATTTATTGAACCCGTGACGAAATCAGGTATTTAAACTAGTTACATATGTTCTATTTATTTTTTCTTTAAAAGTTTCAAGCTCATACAAATAATGCCCTAAATCATTAAATACTTAACGTAATTAATCCTATATGGGCAGTGAAATGACTAAAGTGCTAGAAATCACATAGTTCAGAAATTAGGTTGAAACAAGTTGAAGTCCATGGATCACTACGTGGAGAAAACATGCTTTACTGTGGCCAAACCCGCAATAGAGCCGCAGTAACTGTTGCGGGAGAGGCCGCGGTTTCTCTCGTGGTAAATAACATTGCAGTAACGTTTCTACCGCGGTGATGGTTGCAGTAACTACTGTGGCTTTACCACGACCACGGCCGCAGTAAACTTTTTTATTAATTAAAAAAATAAAAGTAGATGAATTCGGATGAATATTCATTCAAATTCATCTATATAACCTAGAAAAACCTAGAAATTGATGGTCATGGCGAGCAAGCGACGGTGGCGACGGTGAGAGGGTGGCGTCGATGGAGTGGTGGTGTTGCGGTGAGCAAGGGTGACGGTGGCGGAAGAAGGCTACAAAACCAGAAAGAAGAAGAAGAAGAAAGAACAAAGAAGAAGAAGAAGAAGAAGAAGAAGAAGAAGAAGAAGAAGAAGAAAAAGAAGGGGAAAAAAAGTACAAAGAAGAAGAAGAAGAAAAAAAGAACAGAGAATAAGAAGAAGAAGAAGAAGAAGAAGAAGAAAAATAAAAAGAAAAAGAGTAAAGTCTATTTTTAATCCCTTAATTATAGTGTGTATCCTATTTTGGTTCCATTTTAAGAATTCATCCTATTGTGATCCTAAAACTGAGTTTTTTTATCCTGTTTTAGTCATTTCGTTAATTATTCTGTTAATTATTCCATTTTCTTTCTTTATTTTACTAAAATAACCCTATAATGATAGTTTAGTTACACGTCTAATAAAAGTATATCCATTAAAGTTTTAAGGAATGTGCAAAGAAGTCCAAAATTTTATTTTTCCTTTTTTCAACTCATCATCATCTCATTTCCACCGCCATCTCAACTCCTCCATGGCTTACCGAAAGGAACCACCTCCATCCCTTACGGTGCCGTCGTGCAAGCCGCCATCTGAACCTGACCAAAGCGTCGACGACGGCGATGTTGAAGTTTGTTCGTGATTCATGCCGTAAAAAGAAGATCTGGTGGTTGACGGTGCTAGGACGACCGATCAGTGATTTGTCGACCCCGGTGATGAAGATCAGGGAGGTTGAGTCATGGTTGGTGGTGGAGAACGAAGGGGTTGGCCTTTTGTTACACTGTAATCAGATGGTGCTTAAGGGATTACTTAGGGGGAGAGTAAAAAGTAAAACAGAGGATGATACAGACGAGCTCAAAACATTGATCGCTCGTAGATTCGAGAGCAATGGAGGAGGGGTAGGATCGTCTCTTTGAACCGGAGCTGGTGGATGAAAGGCGGAGGGAGCATGATAAGGTTTACGATTTGGGGGAAAGCGGAAGGCTTCCGATGGATTGGTAGGCTCGACGATGGAGACGAGCTGGTCTACGAAGGAGGGTTGCTCAGTTTGGTGAAGGATCGAGGATTTGCTCCTGCCTACCGTCGGAGGTTGCTGGCTGTAGTTTTTTATTGCTGATTTGGAACCAATTGACTTGGTAAAACATTGATACTGAATTGCTAAGTGTCGTTCGTGATTCACCAGAAGCAAAATCGCAGATCCAGCCATAGATCCGGCGAGCTCGACGGCGGCGATGTTGAAGTTTGTTCGTGTTTCGGAGCCGACGCTGATAGATTTGGTTTGGAGATAAGCCGACACTGCGGATCGATAGCCCGCAATTGAAGGAGTGTGTTGGCTGGCATCAGATCTCGGTGAAGGACGAGGAGCTTCGAGCTTGAACGCGCATGTCAACGCTGTCACCGAACTCGCCGTCAACATTCTAGCTTGCAGCTGACGTAGCACAAGTTGCCAGTGAACGATCATCGCCGGTGAACGATCGATCTTGGTTTGGGTGTTGATCGATCAGATCTTTCATGAATTTTTCTTTTTAATTTTTTTTCCTTGATAATAAAGAATTGGAAACAAATAGATTAGTGTGAAATGTGAAAAGTATTGAATTTTTAAAATTATTTTGGTTTTTGTTGATAATAAAAGAAGTGAAAAAAAATAGTGTGAAAATGTGAATAATTGAGGTTAGCAAAAGTATTGGGGTAAAATTGATAGAATTCTATAAATTTAGGGAGTGAGTGGTAAATAAAGAAAGGGTATTTTCATCAATTTATTAAATTAACAAAATAATTAACAGAACAATTAACAGAATGACTAAAATAGGACAAAAACTCAGTTTTATGATTGCAATAGGATGAATTCTTAAAAGGTGACCAAAATAGGACACGCACTATAGTTAATGGACTAAAAATGGACTTTACTCAAAAGAAAAAGAAAGAACAAAGAAGAAGAAGAAAGGAGGAAAAAAAGAAAGGAGAGAGAATAAGAAGAAGAAGAAGAAGAAGAAGAAGAAGATGAATAAGAAGAAGATGGAGATGAATGAAGATACAAAAAATGAAGAAGAAAGAAAAAAAATGAAGATTGAAGAAGATAGAAAAAAGGAGCGATGTGGCGGGTGAAGAAACCCTAAAAAAGAGTTTTCTACGACCTTGGCTGCAGTAAAAAAAGCCTTATTGCGGCCCTGGCCGCAATAAAGACTTATTGCGCATCTTACTGCGCTGGCCTATTTACTGCGGCCCGAACCGCAGTACAGTCCGCAATAAAAATGTGTTGCTCGACGTAATGGATGAAAGTGGCAAGTAAACATAGTTTAAGGAACTAATAGATAGTAAGGTAAAGTTCTCCAATCATTCTCTTTGCCCCTAAACTTTTAAATCTAACATTTGGCGAGCACCTGAGCCCACCTCTATTTGGCCATCCCCAACCTCATCACCTCGTTGGTCGGCCACCCCCGATTCCGTAGAGCGTTAACTTTTATGAGCGATAATAAAAAGATAAAGTTGATAGTAGAAAATTTACTTTGATGGAAATACTACAATTAATTTGAGACATCCAAAAATATAAAGAACTATAATTTTTATGGGACGAATGAAGTACTTGACGTATCTTTGGTTATTAGCTATGAATATAAGAAATAACACAAAAAATCCAGCTTTGATGAAATTAATCCGCTCATTTTTTTTTGGACCACAATGAAGAATATATATTAAAAGGAAATCTGATGAGGAAGGTTTCAAGGGGACAAACTTTTGAGAGAAGAGCTTGCACATAAAACCCACCCAACAGAAATCAAAAGAATACAACAAAACAATAAGAGGAAGCAGCTAGAGTAAGAAAGAAAAGAACTCCTGCAAGAGCTAGAACCACACACGATTACAGGGGGTTAAGGAGCCATGAATCCCAGGATGAAACTTGAGGGCAACCCCTAGATTTGAGGCACAAAAACGTCTGAAGTTGAATTTCTGTGAAGATGAGTGAGAAACACCAAGGGATTTTTTTGCATCACTAATCGGTTCTTAGCTTTCCAGATTGCCCAGGACGTTGTGATACCAATGGATTGCCACACCATCTTCGATTTTGTTGGACATCCTCTCGAGAATCCCGGCTCGGTGAGATCCATGACTGAGAGAAACAACCCAGCTGGTATTCCGCACCATGATTTGACCGCATCCCAGATGGCCATAGCGCCCGAGCAGAGGAAGATGGCATGATCGACTGTTTCTGTCAATTTCTTACAGACGCTACAGATGGGATTAGGAACTTGGAGGCCTCTTCGTTGCATCTGGATCCAAGTTGGGATAATGAGCGTTGAGTCATCCACCAAAATATCATGACCTTTTTTGACAACAGCTTGACCCAGAGGATTGGGATTGGCGAGCCGTTGAACCTGAAATCATCAAGGTATTTAGCTAGAACTGCTATGGAGAACCCCTTCAGATAGAAACTCCACTGACCCAGTTTGTCACCAGTACGACCAGAAGGAGGGAAACGCCAATTCTATGTCCAGATTGCACCGCTTGCACCGTGAGAGATTTTATCCGCTATCAAAGACTCCTTGTTTCGGTCGAGATGAAATAACTTGTGAAAATTTTCCTTTAAAGGACCAGATAAGAGCCGAGGATCAAACCAAAATTTAGTTAGCCTCCTATTTCCCATAGCTCTAATTACCTTGATTTCTTTCGGTGTTTTGAGTCACGTCACAGAATCCACAAATTTGATAATTTCCTTCCACAAGCTCACCCCACTCGTGCCCGTCCCTCTAATGTCTCCCAACCCGGTATCACCGTAAAGATAACTCACAACTTTAACCCAAAGACTCTCTTTTTCTAGCACAAAATGCCACCATCATTTCCGCAAAAGGGCTAAATTTTTTGCCCAGACACTTCCCACTCCTACACCTCCCTGAGAGAAGTCCCCAATGGGTGTTTTTTAATTTGTCCAAACCATCTTTTTTATCCCCTCCCCTCTACCCCGAAAAAAATTATTCCTCACCTTTTCTATCTTTTTTAGGACCGTGGACGGTACCCTGAAAATAGAGAGAAAGTAAATGGGTAGACCTCCTAACACGGATTTCACCAAGGATAATCTTCCTCCTATTGACAACATTATGAGCTTCCAAGGTTTTAATTTGGCTTTGAGTTTATCAATGAGCAGATCCCAGTTGTCTACCAGGGACAAGTCTTTGCCAACCGACAAACCAAGGTAGTCGAAGGGAAGTCTATCGTAGCTACACCTTACCAGACGAGCCATTACCTCCACTTCCTGGTGTAGAACTCCAACTCCGAAAAGGCGGGTTTTCTTGAGTTAATCCGCTCCTTTACATTAGTATCTTCACATTAGATTTATAATTACAAAAATTGCTTCTCGAATTACATTACACTAAAAAAAAAAGATATACATATCGCTCCTAGAATGTTCTAAAAAGAAAAAGGTAAAACTATCCTTCAATATGCTTTTCTTTATAATATAACATTCCATCCGTCCCAACAAAACCGAGACGATTTATTTTTTTCAACATTCTAGCATAAAAAGTTAGATATTTATATGCATATCATAATTTGACGTGTCTAGTTTCCAAATATTTTTTTAAGAATTTCTTTAATGAGTTATTCTTAATCAACATTTGAGTAAAAGATAAGCTAAAAAACTGAACGTACCAAACTTCGTTGTTAACTCGATAGTATTCTCATAAAAAAAACTAAGATAGATCTAATAGTTCACGGAGAGGAACTGGTCAGGAGTGACACAATAAAAGTCTTTTCTATTCTTTTTATTAACAGATTTCTGTATTAGATTCCATTCAACCCACGGTTGGGAATTAATGATTAATTATATCTAAAATGACTTTTTTTTGTTGGGACGAAGGTAGCAATAGATTAGAATGATTGTCAATCTCTTGAAATCTTGAAATCTTAGGGCTTTAGCGGAGTATTTTCCAAGGGTGGGTGAGAGAGTGGGCGAGAGGAGTATTTCTGAGGAGTGGGTAAGAGGAATATTTTCTAGGAGTGAGTGTTTTTTAGATTTCGGGGTGATGTTTCAGTTTTTTACTGAAACTCGTGTAATCATTTTTATTTATTTAATATATTAATTGCTGTTCAAAAAAAAGAAAGTAGATTAGAGTGATTGGTTTAACTTATAAGTGAACTCAAACATATCCAAACCTAAATTATGGGATTATGATCATGTTAAATGTTACTCTCATAGTTCCAAACTAGTTTAAATACCCGACTTCGTCACGGGTTCAAAAAATTATTGGTTCTTACAGATATTAACATATCAAATAATAATAGGTTCAAGTCATAAATTTATGGAGTATCTGTTAAATTTTCAAAGTTTTAAGTTAAATTGATTATTTGAATAGTGACATAGATATCATAATTGTTATGTGACTTCGTTGATCATTTAATACTAGTTTGAAAGTGACTAAA
>JBBYHH010403058.1:0-11718 GCA_038382905.1 Daphne laureola
TATGTATGTGTCGGTTAGTTGCGACTGCCGACTGGTATTATCTTTGGATATACCCTATGTTCCGTGTTGGTTGCGGCGACCGGATATGTCCCGAGTAGGTTGCGGCCGTCGGGCTCTGTCGTAAGTATTAGCTGGGCTATGGGAAGGAAATGATGCTGCTGCCAGATTGGTCTTCGGACCCATGCCATGATGGTCCTACGAGACATATGTATGTATGTTATGATTATGCTAACCTTTTCTGCAGGTTCCGTGTTTATGTCTGCTATTCTTACCGACCCTTACTGAGTACCTTTCAAGGACTCACCCCCTATAACTAATATTTTCATGAGCTTTCGGGCATCAGCGGTACCTTGCGGGATTGTCGAGGATCGTTTTGACCAACCTCGCAAGCAAGTATGTATATGGTTTCAGTGGTAAAGGCTCTGTAGGTCAAACATGCATGCATATCACATCGGAAGAATGTATAAGTTTGGTATAATCAGGAACTACCTACCCAACCGAGCGGGTGGTAGTTCTGATCTGCTATATTTGGTTAATTAATCATGGAAACGCGCGATATTCTGTAAAATCACTAACATGTTTTCGGGTCCAGGTTTAGGCATTAAGTAACTTGAGCGCCTTAAAACCTAAGTAACACGTTAGAAATAATAACTTCAGAAACTTTTTAAAATTGGTTGGGTTTTGGATCCCACAATCAAAGAGAAGTTCGTTTCCGCTAGTCACTGCCGCCTTCGGGCAATGTTCATGATGCTTCCGCACATGACGGATACGCCGGCCGAGCAGGGGTGGTGACATTCTTAACCTTTGAAAATTGACTAAAAATTACCTAAAGTGACAACTTAACAGATTGCCCTTACATTATAAGCCGCAGAATTTCTGTACTTTCCCAACCGAGGAATCCACAATGCTGCCAAAAATTCAACAGCATTTCGGCTGTATTTCCATACAACCCCCTGAAATGGAAAGACAACAGAAGATCCATATTTTTCTCAGAATGTGCAGATTGATACCAAAATTTTAGAAAGTGGCAAAACACCAATTTTGCTCACTTTTTCCATATTTTGTGATTAATCACGAAAGTTACCGAAAGTCACAAATTTTCCCAAAATTCCTTAAACTTTCGGATTTCATCCATCTTCCACCCAAATAATGTTCTCCAACTTCCAACGATAATTTCATGATTAAATCTCTATTTAATCAACCAATTAACAACTAATCTGACATTTCACAATTTCATCAGTCGATTAACAAACAAAATTCCTTACAACTTATTGTTTTAGAAAATAATAATACAATTGTAAAATGCCCAATTTTTGCAATCACAGATAATCAGATATTTGGAAAATTCCCAACAGATTCTTCTATTTATTACGCAGTGCAATAATTGAAGAAATTTGGATAAATGAGAAAAATGGTGATTTTCTCACCCAGTGGTCGCCGGGGAGCTCGCCGGAGGATGGCCCACATGCCGGCGTCGCCGCCGCACGCGCCACCATTGTTGCCGCCGGTGAACTCCCTCTGTTCCTGTTTAACAGATCCAGTTCTCCTTCCGGTGGCCGGACAGAGGCTGAGCTCGCATTGTCGGAGGCCCTCCAGCCACCGTCGCGCTGGATGTCATCGCCAGCCACCGTCGTCGGCGTTCCATCATCGAGAAATTTCAGCCCCGACCCGTTTTGCATTGACTCTCCGGTTCCCTCTGTCTTCGCAGTCTAGACCGGCCAGTCCGCCTCCACCATCACGACACCGGAGACGCGCCGGTCAGCAACCGGCCATCCCTGCTCCAGCTCATCGTCAATCGTCGTATCGCCGCATCACGTCGCCAGCTCGCCATCGTCATACCGCCGCATCACGCTTGGATCTGGCATCGCCTTCGCCGCCGTCGGGTTAACGACGAAGAACGGATCGCAGATCCAGATCTGATCCTATTTCCTTTTTTTTTCTTTTTCTTTTATTGTACTGATCCGTTTTTCATTTCCCGTTTATTACATTTTTAACCGGGTTTTTTTTTAATTACTAAATTACCTATTAATTACTAAATTACCTATTAATTACTAAATACAAACTAGTTACTAACCCACTCCACTTAGGTCCACTTTAAAGCCCAATAAAGTCCCAAGAATCACCAGCCTTAGTGATTTAACAGAAATGGGTTTTTTGTCCAATTTCCCTAGATGACCATTTTGCCATCCGAAATTGATTTTGGCAAAATGATCCGGGATTCACAAAATGTCCTAAATTACTTAAATACCGCATAATGAGCTTCAAATAAATTCTCGAGTCTTTAGAATTTTTATAAATTTATCTAATTCACCAAATTGACCAATTTACCCTTTTGAGGCCATTTTTGGTAAAATGACCCGGTATTCATATTTTAATGTCCTGATGCGGAATAACTCAGAGATAAATCTCAACTTACTTCCCGGGACATGGGAAACATCATAAAATGTGCCCTGCATGTTTGAAAAATAAAGTCCCGGTAATTATGAATTTTGCCCCTCGACAATTTTATCAAATTTTCACCATTTTTCCGGTGGTGACTGTAACATGATCTTACCTCACTACCACTTGAAGGTTGATGAACTTTGATGAAGAAAACTCCTCCAAGAATGGCACCAACTTTCGGTTGGACTTGAATGGGAAGAGAGGAAGATGTTCCTTCAACTTGCAAGCTTGTTTTCTTGTAAATCTTTACAAGAAAACACTAATACCTCAAAGAAACTTCAAGCTTTTGTGATTTAAGCTTCAAGAAAGGATGAATGGAAGAGAGAAAAGTTGAGAGGATTTTGGTAATGGTGGGATGGTGAGGCCGGCCAAGTGAGGGAAGAGAAGAAAGAATGTTAGTCTTCATTTAGTCAACAAACAACATCCCTTAAATCACTCAACCACCATTTTACACCAATGTTCCCTACCCCTTTTAATATTAGTCTATGGTCAATGCCTATAATACCTACTAACTTTCCCAAAGCTCACCAATTTTGTAAGCCCTCAACTAATTAGGATTAGTGGGCATTTTCGCCCAATTTTCCAAAATTACCATTTTGCCATCCGAAACCAATTTTTGGCAAAATGTCTCGGGACTCGCAAAACATTACAAATTGCTTAAATCCCGCAGAATGGGCTCCAAATATTTCTCCAAAGATAGATTTCATTCATAATCATGTTCATTACACAATAAAATTTGTCCCGGTAATTATACAAATTTCAATTTCCGGGCAAAATACATCAGAAAATCACCAAGCGTCCGAGGTGGGTGTAACAAGCATGCATTCAGGAAACAATTTGAAAACTTGGAGAGCAAGGACACATGCTGAGAAAAACTGGAGAAAATTGATCACTATTTTTCATCCAAAAAATTCAGGTTTCATTGTATTATTATTTCTTTCTATTGAACATGTTTAGTGACTAGTTTTCTCCATACTTTCTAGGATTAATTTGTGAAGCTGGACTATAGGATTTAATGCTTTAGTACTATATATTATTATTCAATGATGCATGTTTAATTACTCGGATAGTTCATGTTACAGTCATCGTGGGTGGATGGTAACTTTCTGATATAGTTTGACTGAAGGTCAAATTCTGCTATCGCCGGGACTCGGTTATAAATGTGCGGGACACATTTACTGGTAATCTCCAAGTCCCAAGAATTTGTTGGAGGTCCATTTCCTTGGGATTTCACATTTTGGTATTGTTACGTGAGTCCCGGGCTATTTTAACAAATTTCAGTTTAGGGGGAAAAATGGTCATTTTAAAAAAAATAGAGAAAAATGGACACTAAGGGGATAATGTTAAGGGTGGCTATATGGAGAAGAAAAGTTAAAAGAGATAAAGATAAGATTAAGGTATATTAAATATATATATGTAACCTAAGTGGGTTACTTGTGTCACATGTTGATTAAAGAAGACTAAAGTGGGATGATGTCATATTACACTAGTATATGTGGTAAGTAAATAAGAGATGAAGTGAAATAAAATAAAAAGAAAGAAGAAAATTGGCAAGAAGAAGAAAGAAAAGGAAGAGTGAAAATTTGTTAAGTTAGATTAAAAAGAAAAGGATATTAGTGAAAAAGGAGTTGATATTTTATTAAGTCTTCTTTCTTTCTTCTTTCCTCATCCGGCCATTCTTTCTTTCTTCCTCACCATTTTTGTTTCTTCATCTTCTTCCCTAGATCTCTTCCCTTCCTTCATCTCTACCTCATTTCAACAAGAAATCTTCAAGAAATCAAGAAGGTGAGTTCACTTTCATGAAAGGTTCATGAAGAAACTAAGTTTAAGTTGTGTTTTGAACTCATTCTTCTCTTTCTCTACTAGGGCCGATTTATAATGGAGACTTTGGCAAATTTCCTTCACCAATTTTTTCAAGAATAGCTTGAGGTAAGCATGGATTTGAGTGTATATTGAAGTGGTATGGGTTTTCCTTCTTCATTCTTCATGTTGAATGAAATAGGAAGGCTAGGGTTCTCTGTGGTTCTTGATCAAAGTTGGAATGAAGTTGAAAGTGAGTAACTAGAGTGTTGTTGGGATGTTTATGAACATGTTTTGTGCTTGAGAGCATGCTTGATTCATGATGGTTGGTCATTTGGGAGATTGGCCAATTTTGAGGCTAAGAGGAATTATGTTGATTTTCTTTGTTGAATTGTGAAATTGTATTAAATTGAGGTTGGAATAGAGTTTCCAAATTGAAATAGGGATGATTGGAGTATTTTTCCTTGATTTTTGATGTTCGCCAAAAATGAGAATGATTAATAAGATGGGTGTTCTTTTGATGTATGACGGATTTGAGTTGGATTAGGGATCCATTTGAGCCCCTTATTTGTGATTAAATGTTGGAAGAAATCTCATTTGGTTTGTGTCCTTCACCTAGATGAATTTACAATGTCGGTATAAGGGTTGATATTTTTTGATGTTTGTTAACAATTTGTAGTGAAATTGAGATTTCTTTGATGACTAGTTAAGGTTGATTAACATCTCAGATGATTGGTCACTTTTGTATACTTTGGCCGAATTGTGTGTTTGCCTTGTGAGATGGAATTGGATTAGTGGATTGAATTCCTTTGTTTTGTGTGATTAATAGTGCCAGTTCTGGTAGCTGGGGATCGTGAGAATTCTATCAGAACTTTGCCAGATTTTCAGTAAAAGTGTGTTTGCCTCGTATTGCTTTCAGAAGTTTGAGATTTATCAGGTAAGGGTTCAACTTTCTTTATATGCATTCTAGGCTACTGGTATGGATATCGGGTTAGTTGAGGCTAGTTCTCAGGTCAAGGGTGGGGCCCAGTGACTCACGGGGCTAGTTACATGGTAAGGTTAATGGTATGCAGGTTTCAAGCTCAGGAGAACCAATCTTGCGATTGTGATATTCTGTGATTACTGCGTGACAAATTATGTGATTCTGATGTACTTTGGTCAATGGTTGACCTTGTGACAGTTATAGGGGAACCTAGGCCCCTCGCTGGTACCATGTGTTCTGACCCCATTTGTGTGTGGGGGCTTTAGAAGCCGCTAGGGGCTGTCATTCTGTGTATGTGTACTTTCATCCATCCGAGACATATCTGTTCTCGTCTAACGGGACATCTGTATTGTATATCATACCATTTTGTATATCATTATTCATGCTATATCGAGGTTGTATTTAATTGTTAGAACATGACATACTAACCCTTTTTATGAAGGTTGACTCTTTAAAACCATTACCCTTACCTAAGCCGTTACTGAGTTCCTCTCGAGAACTCACCCCCTTATGATTAATATTTTTCAGGAGCTTCTGGTTCATGACCTGCAGAGTAGCTCCGACTGGTCGTTCTATGATTTTGTAGAAGAGGTACATATAGCTCCTAGATATGTTTTCTGATTTTGTGATGGGGGTGACCTCGATCGAGCTGGTTACATATTATTAATTATCTAGATATTTTGGATGACCACTAGTGAAATGACTAATGGTTAACTCTCATTTATTTGTGTTAGCAGCAGTAGCAGTGACCTGGAGGTGGTCAAGTGTGTCAGGCTCTGTAAGTGTAGATGCATATGCACATGTGGCATGAATCACATTCTGATACTTGTATGATTGATCAGTAGCTTGCACGATCTTGAGACCATGGTTAGTATATTTAAGACTTTTCTAATGTCCATGTTTCCTTAATGCTTAGTATGTTATGGATAAGTATGATATGTTATTTTTACTTGGGGAGTGCTTGCCCAGTGTAGTAGGGGCAAGGCTCCTTTCTGGTGTATCTGTTGTTGAGCGGAGCTCAACTTTGTGCTACATGACTATGCAATTCTTTTATGTATGTATTTGAGATTTGAGATTTGCAGTGCGATCATATGTATGAGATGTTTGTGAATGCGGAGTTGATTGGCACGCTCCTAGTTCCGCATAAGGATTTTTGAAGTGTGTTCCAATCAAGGAAACACCTAGAGCAAGCTTGGAAGTCAAGCAATAAGGGACCGGGTTATGGGAACCACTGCACCAAAGAGGCCCCCGCCGGATGTCACGCCCCCTCCCTGACCCGATGCTTCCACGCCCGAATGAGGGAGGTGACAAGAAGTTAGTTGAAAAGAAGAAAGGGAAATTCACAGTTGAAGAGAACGACAAAAAGAAGGGCACTGAGGGAGAACTCAAGGCTATGAATAAAAAGAAGGTTCAAACACCTCCAGTCCCCAAGATCAAGCTTTGAAGCCCTGCCAAATCTTCTACCAAAGTCTCTAAGTCTCAGAAGACCAAGTCATCAGCTCCTTCACTCAAGAAACAGGTAATCAATGATCCTTCTCATTTTGATGGTCTCTATCAACACATTGAAGTGGAAGAGCTATTGAAACTAGGACTAATTGATCTAGTAGACTAGTTAGAGAAGTTTAAGCTGTTTGATTTTCTGGAAATGGGGATGTCTAGATATCCTCACCTGGTTGAAGAATTCTCTCCAATCTGAAGATAGAGGGAGGAAAAGGAAGAGCTGTGATAGTGATCAAATCCAATGTCAATGGAAGGGCCATTCTATTTTCTAATGCTCAAGTCACAGAAGGCATGGGGATTGAAAACTCAAAATATGAAGAGAAGGACTAGGATCTTCCTGGAAAGGCATATAAGTTCTTCTTTTCAGAGATTACTAAGCATGAGCCATCTCTCTTAGGCCAATACTCTGCTAGACTCTTCACTAAGTTAATTCATAGGATACTCTAGTGAGTCATCGCCTTTGTTCTCCTTCCCAAAAAGGGAACACAAAATGTGACATGGAGAGACTTGACCCTAATGTACATAATTATTGAAGGGTTAAGTATTGACTTTACTCAAAGGGTGTTAAAGCATATGAAATCTGTAGCTACTGCCAAGAAAGGAAGAAAGCGTATACATTATCTCACCTTGATCTCTAAGCTTCTAACCAGAGCTAGAGTGGTACAGAGAGAGGACAAGACTATTGGTTTTGGCTGTGAGCAGTTCTTACCTGACCATAAGTTGAAGAAGGGTGGATTTTAGAAAGAAACAAGTAGTTGGGTCAGAAATATGAGCAAGTATCAAGCAGCAGTATAATCAATCATGGATGTGGCAGAGAAAAGGAACAAGAAACTTCCTGAACCAGATTCTAAAGAGACAAAATCAGATCCTCCTTGACCAAATCCAGACCAAGAATAACCAGAATCAGATGCACCTGAACCCTGAACCCTTCTAGCTCTTAAGTTTTGTTAGCTTTTATTCAAGGGTTGTAATTTTTGGGATAATCTTTTAACTTCTTAGTTTCCTGGATATTTCTGTTGCTACACTGACATTTGGTTTAGTTATTTTCAACCTTATTTTGGTTATCTTCAATACATATCTATGTTTTAGCTTATTCAGTTTTTACTTATGTTTATAAGTTTTCTATTGAACAAGTTAATCACCACATTGATAGTCACCCTGTCAACATGTTTATAACAAGTTCCTTCAAAATTTACATTGACTCATGCATTGACTTTGTTGTTATCATGTTTTGATGAAAAGTTGGATATTCCTACACTATCTTTCATACATTAAAGCATGTCAGCATATGCATGTCTAGTCAAACCCTTTTAGAGATGCATGTTTAGTAAAAAACTTGGAATGAAATTCATCTGTCTAAAAAGAGTTATCTGTTTGCATTCTCATGATGCTTTATATCAGTTATGTTTCATATATTCATGCTTACTCGGTCTTTGAAGCCCAAGCATCAGTTAAAACTGAAGAATCATATGTCTCATGAATGTTCTAATAAAACCTGATCATGCTTCATATCATTCGGAAATGAATTGATCACATCTATAGAATATCAATTCATGGAATACTCATTCACATGGTTATCAAATTATTCATTCATATCTTTGATCTGTATCAAATGTTTTAAAGATCACAGGGTTACTACTTGTATCAATTGGTCATTATCAACACGTTGATAAGAGGAATATCAACGCATTGATGAGAACTCAGTAATACACTTAGTCCCACTTACAAGGTTACATATGTACTCCTGTTTGTTTGTACCTTTTTGATGATAACAAAAAGGGGGAGAAAAATGTTCAAGAAGTAAGGGGGATAAAATGTAACTTATATCCTAATGGGGGATAACATGTTCTAATGGGAGAATATGTTTTGTTTTTACTAAATAACTTTTCAAAGATCATCCCAAGAGGGAGTATATATTCTCTTAAGGAGTTTTACCAATCCGATTTCAAAAAGGATTATCAAATCTTGTTGAAGTGTTTTTTCATCATAAAAAAGGAGGAGATTGTTGACTTTATTGCCTCCTATCTTATGTTTTGATGATTCTAAAATATTGAGGACATATTTGTAAAGTTTTGATAAATTCAAGGTCTTAACCAAGATTACTAGTTATTTGTTTGAAAGCTCAAAATTGTTGGGATACAATTGCAAATTATTCAAATGAATAATAAATCATGTGATATTTGATCATTATTGCATATTACAGTTTACAGATGTTTAAATCCATTTTCATGATTAATATGAACTTGTTTCTTAGCCACATTCGTACGTTTACAAAGTGGATATCTCGAAGATTAAAGATATGGAAGATGTAAGAGACAAATCAGATCACATGTCGGTGAAAATGAAAGATGAAGATGTAATCAGATCATAAAGGGAAAGAAATCTCAAAAGTGTGTGATGTAGCATGCATCAATGCGTTGATGGCTAAATGCTTAAGATGCAAACTTCAATTTTCACAAGGCATGAAGTAATCAAAGATGAAGCCATCCACTCCATTACTGATCTAAAGTATTGAGATAAGTCATACAAGTTTGAAGCTCTCAAGAACATCAAAGATTGAAGAGAAAATCCATCAAGTTGTTAAAGCTAGTCTTCATCAACGTGTTGATAGGAGATGACAGAAAAATTCAAAGAAGCCGCAATAACTATTTTCAAATCAACCAATGTTCGAAACACTCTCAAAAGGAAAGAATTCAATCATAATGGCTATACAAGATCCCAAAGACACTCCTACCCATCTCCAACCATTCTGGAGCTTATATAAAGAATAAGGAAGAAGAGAAACAAGACAGAACTGCATATACTATGAATATTGTACAGAGCTAACCTCTCATTCATCTACTACTCAATCATAGAGATAAGAAAACACTCTCAAGCCTACATTAACAAAGCTTCAATTATTGATAGATCATCCTCAACAACTTTTCTATTACAAAGATTCATCCTATAGAGAAGTCTTCTGATTCTACTTTCATTCTTCTAAAAGGCTTACTCTTTTGCACTTACACAGATCAACTTCACTAGTTGGTGTTGTTAGACCATTTCTACATCATTGATCAAGTGAAACTTCCCAATTAAGAGGAAGGTTGACAATCTATTCTATCAACGTATTGATCACAGTTTACTATCATCATTGAAAGTCCTGTTAGTTAGGAAGTTTGGTGTAAAGTCCTGTGAGTCAGGTAGCCTTGAGAAAGTCATGTGTGTTAGGCATTGATAAAGTCTTGTTAGTCAAGGATTTGTAAAGTCCTGTGTGTCAGGCATTGGTGAAAGTCTTGTTAGTTAGGGAAGTGAAGTCCTATGTATCAGGTGACTCTGTATAAGCCATGTGTGTGAGGCCTCAGTTATAGTGGAGAAACTCTCAATTGTGTTTTGAGGAGAGGGGATAGGTCAAGTTGGACTGAACCTCTATAAATCTTTATGTCGTTCAGTTTACTTGCATTTCTTAACTGTGATGTTCATCAATGCGTTGATACCTTATCTTTGGAAGTGGTTTTCAAAATATGTCTTATCAACGTGTTGATAAGGGTTTTTCCAGAGTTTTATTTACAAAACTGAAAGTGTTTTAAATTTGTTTTAAAGGCAATTCACCCCCTATTGGCCATTTATGGGTCTTCAATAGGCTTTAAGTTAAGTGTTATAGTCTAGCTATCAACTACTTGTTTATGCTGCAAGATAAGAGATGTGTCATTATGGGCATCAGAGGTTCAATGTTGTAACTCGTGTTTAGGAAAGTCCTTGCCATAGTACCGTCATGGACCATACACTACGGAAACCCTCATCTTCCTAACCATAATGTGTCATCCACTTTAGTAGTAATTAACCGCAACCTGACTCCTTGCCCTTGATCAATCATCATTTCTCATCACTTTAGCTAATCCATGCATCCATGCATATCGTACGCCCATGGATATACGCTTGTAGCATACTCATGCATACATGAATCTGAATCTCATGCATACATATAACTACCGAACATGGATTAATATAGGTGTATTGAATATTTTAGATCTTTTAGATTCTCATTTCATGTTCATATTTATACAAACACATGATTTCATGGAACATTAAAAGGCATGACATCTCACAAATATCATGCTCATTTATATAAGAATATATAAGAGAAGATAGAACACATAAAATACAACAATGCCGAATTCACAAGTACCTTTCACCCTTGGAAAAACTGCTTAAGGAATATTTTAATTCCTTGCTCAAAAAATGTAAGCTCCTTCCTTGCTTGATCTTGATGCTTCGCCTTCTTGATTTCTCCTTAGGATGATGGTAGATGGAAGGAGAGTAAGAGGACTTCCTTTATCACCAAGAAGAAGAAGAAGAAGACGGATAAGAAGAAGATTCCAATAGGAGAAAAAGTGTTGTAAGAACACTTTGAAGATTCACACTTAATCCCCAAAATCTACCAAGTGTTGCGCCAAAACGAAAAAAGAAGAAAAACTTGCAAGAATTATGTGAATATTAGTAACCCTAATGGTCATTCTTCATGTTACACCCACCTCGGACGCTTGGTGAATTTCTGATGTATTTTGCCCGGAAATTGAATTTTGTATAATTACCGAGACAAATTGTAATTTGTAATGTACATGATTATGAATGAAATCTATGTCTAGAGAAGTATTTGGAGCCCATTCTAGAGGATTTAAGCAATTTATAACGTTTTGGGAGTGCCGGTACATTTTGCCAAAAATTGGTTTCGGAGGGAAATTGGTAATTTTGGAAAATTGGGTGAAAACACCCACTAATCCTAATTAACTAAGGGCTTCCGAATTTTATTATAATTGGTTAAGTTAGTAGCCTTTTTATGCATTGACCATAGAGTATTAAAATATTGGGGTAGGGAACATTGGTGTGAGAGGTTGGTGAGTGATTTTAGGAAAGGTGTTTGTTGACTAAACTAATACTACCATTCTTTCTCTTCCCTTTCACTCTTGGCCGGCCTCACCCTTCACCATTTCTCAAAATCCTCTCAACTTTCC
>JBBYHH010403169.1:0-11717 GCA_038382905.1 Daphne laureola
TTAGAACCCATTTTACAAGATTGAAGAGCTTACATGCCTCTCTTGTTCTTCCTAGGTTCTCACATTTTCCACCTATCCAACCCTTCAATTCATGTGACTTGGCTCAAGAACTACACCTGCATTGTCTCTTCATCCGAGTGGGAAGGTGCTAGGTCCGCAACCATTCACCCCGGCCTCATAAAGCAAAGCTCAAGCTACACTAGCTAGGGTTTTGTGTCAATTCTACCTCCATCCCTTCTCCTTTCTAGATCCGGGTTTGCACATCACTAAACCTTGTTTAGGTGGTGCATATCAATATGGCACAAAGATTAAGACGAGTAGAAAAAGGTGAAAGTTTGACGAAATTAACGCTAAGAGATAGAGTTAAGTGGGTGGAGTTAGTGGTGTCAAATTAGATAATAAATAAACAAAAAGAAAGAGTAAATTCCGTTGTCAGTCCCATAAAAATAATTATTGTCCTGTTTTAGTCCTATTTTAAAAATTTGTACTGTTTAGGTCCTATCCTATGATATTGTGTCATATTATGGTCCTTTCAATGACCATTTTTCCCTTCTAACGTTAAAGGGGAAAATTTTAACTTGCCGTTGTACTTCTGTTTCCCTAAAATTTTCACCTAATTTTCTTCTAAATCTACGTTTATACCATCTTTTCGCTTCAAACCATAAACTCCGACTCTTCCCCACCTCCAATCCCTGCCACCTCTCCTCTCTCGATCAGCTCAACCTTCTCTCTGAAATCTGAATGGTCTATTTCTACCCACCCGCCTTATCCAACCAACCCACCACCAATTCGAAGCTCGCAAGCCTGAGAAAATCAATGTCGAGATGTTGGCGTACTTATACCCGTTCGCCGGAAAACTCTCCGTCGACGGCCTAGTCGTTGCGACGATCGTGGAGCCTGCTATGTGGAAGCCCAGATCGTCGATGGCTTCACCGCTCTATTCTTCTTCCAAGCTTGGGCAAACACTAGTGCTCGCCGGAGAACGCTATGTGAAAGCCCAGATCGCCGATGGCTCCGCCGCTCTGTTCTTCTTCCAAGCTGGACCAAGCTCCAGACAAGATCTACAAGCAGCGATGGCTGCCTCCGCTGACAGCAACGACGGCCAGCGTCCTTCTCTGTGGTGGCTGGTGGTGGCTTTTCAGGTCACAACTTCAAGATGGCTCCAACAATTGGGAGGATATTGGTGGATCTTGCCACTAAGGGTGATGAGGCACCACAAGGTGTGGACCTCAACAACTTCAGCATCCCCAAGTTTGATGAAAATCCAAAGGAAAGTGCCAAATAATTTGAGGAACTGGTTGTTTGCGTTGAAACTCAACCGAGAATGTAAATCAATCTTTTTACATGTTGTTTGGTTGCTACTACTACCACCCACTCTTTGTCCTTACGTTAATAATTGGATTTTTCTCATTGACATGAAATCTGGAGGTGGGATGGATGTGTGGGTGAGGATGGAGCCTAGCCAAGGCTGTACTCGAGAAGGACGATGAGGTTGTGGAGTTAGCTTCTCTTGATCCTTGTGCCACTAATTAATAATTTAATTGAAAATGATGGTAAGATTGTATATTCAGAAGAAAATTGGGTGAAAAATTTAGGGAAACAAAAATATGAGGGTTAAGCTAAATTTTCTCCTAACACTATTATGCCACGTCATCAGTTCAGAAGGGCAAAAAGGTAAGATCATGAAGATCCGTCAAAATTAACGGTCTCAATGGACGGAAATGACTATAATGAGACACAGTACCATAGGATAGGACATAAACAGGACAAATTTTTTAAATAGGACCAAAACAGAATAATAATTATTTTTATGGGACTATCAACAGAATTTACTCCAAAAAGAAATATAGTTGAAAGGCTAAATTGGTATATCTAAAAGTTTACTAAATAAAAAAAAGTTGCAAACATTTAAGAAAGTCTCAAAGACGAAGTGTTGCAATAAAAAAGGGACGGAAGGAGTATTTGTTTAAGGAAAAAAAATCAGAACTTACTTGCGTTAATTTAGAGTATGTGCATCGCTTTTTAGTTTATACTACCTCTGTCCCTAATGATGCGTTTCTTTTTCAGCATTTAATGTACGATTTTATTTCTTCAACATTTTGATATGCAAAGTCAAATAATTTAGATGCAAATTATAAATTAATGTGTGAGTTTCTAAATATACTTTTTACGAATTTTTTTAATGAGTTCTTTCTACTAATAATTTGAATCTTTCACAAATCAAAAAAACAAATGCACCAATTTTTCACGAACAGATACATAAAAAGGTACTCCCTCCGTCCCTTTTTAGTTAATACAATATTTTTTCAGCATTTAATCTATGATTTTTGTTCTTCAATATTTTAATATATAAATTTTAATAATTTATATGGAAATGATCAATGAACATCTCTAGTTTCTAAATATATATTTGTTAGAATTTTTTTAATGAACTCTTCCTAATGAAAATTTGAGTCAAACACAACTACAACTGTGCAACTAAAAAGGGACGGAGGGAGTACATGACAAGAAAGTGTAGATTAATTGACGAATAGTGTATGGTGCGAAAATAGAACGAAAGTATATTTTGATTACAGTAAAATCTTGAAAATGAGATGAAAATGAGATGCTGAGACTCAAACAAGAGGTCATCCACTACATAAATTATACTCCTTCTACCCTCAATTAATTGAACCATTTTTTTGTTGCTATTTCACACTATTTAATCTATGATTTATTTTCATGGACATTTAGATGTTTAAAGTTAAAAAAATTATGTGTATCATAATTTGCAACATTCTTATTCTAAATATATTTTTTTCCAATACTTATCTTTATGAATATTTTGGTCAAACATTGAACCTTGAAACGTGAAAGTCAAATGGTCCAATTAATTGAGGACGGAAGAAGTATAAAAATGGATAAAAAATCATAAAATTCACCAAGATAATAAAATTATTAAAAAACTCATAAAATAACATAAATTATAAAAATATATAAAAAAAATACATAAACACAATAAATAGAACCAAACCTAAAAATTCACCAAAAATCAAAAAATCTCAAAAAATGACCTTCTAATGCGTTTTTCCTGTGGTTGAGGCGAGATTAGCGGCGACGGGCGGTGGTGGTGAAGCTTTGAAAGAAAAAAAACTCGTAAATCTCCAAATTTAACAACAAAAAATGATGAAAAAAAAGGTAGAAATGGGCTTACCTTCGTCTGATGGTAAAGATTGATGCGAAATGAAGAGGAAACATTGTCAGAATGTTTGAAATGGCGCTGGACGGTGCGGTTTAAAGGGAAGAAGAAGAAGAATGAGAATGAGAAAGAAGCAGAAATGGGAAAGAAGAAGGCCGTGAACCTAAAGTAGGAGCCTGGTAGCGGACTGGCCCGTTACCAATCCTCTACCATTCACACAAATTTTGAAACCTATTTGAATTCCACGCTAGCATTTAAAGCGTGGTAGCGGGCTGGCCCATTACCAGCCTGCTACCATGTTATAATTTATATTTTTTATTAGATATAATACAAATCGGGTCCATTACCGTTAGCCTATTAACTTTACTAAATGTCATATTTGGGTCCTGTTTTAAGAATTTGTCCTACTGAGATCCCTTAACTATTGTTTTTGTGTCATTTAAGTCCTTCTGTTACTTTTACCATTAACTTTTCCGTTATCTTTATGCTTTTACACAAATACCTCTATAATTGAAATCTAATTACATATTTTATAAAAGTATGATCATTAAACTTTTAGTAAATGTACACACAAGTCCCTAAAACTTTTGTTCTCTCAATTACTCTTCACTCATCATCCAAGACCACCAAGCTCCATATCCTTCACTTATGGTCTTCATTCGATCTTTCTCTCCATCTTTTCATTTTCTTCATTATAGCTTGCAAATCTCATCCAAGTCCAACATCAGGCCTTCATTCGTTCCCTTTCTAGATTTCGATGACATCGATGACTTGATGACCAGAAAGCCGCTCGTCGAAACTGCCGATCTCAAATGCCTAGATAAAAAATCAAACCAACACCACCATAATCTCACACCGCCACCGGCTTCAACCCGCAGCCACCTCGCCCTGCCTAGCCTTGTCCGCATCACAAAGCCAATGTCTGATCTGGCTTCACGACGATCCGATTCCTCTCTACCAGTTCCACCATCGCCCGGATCTGATGTTCCGTGACCAGATCCGCATCCGATGCAATCGAGTTCGACTCCCAAGCTGCTCTACTTCCGGCGAACCACAGAGGCGTGCTCATGGTTGTAGATCGCGTCGAGCCTTCTGGTGAACCATATAGTTATTGCGATTCAACGAAGTGGAAGGAATATTTTGTCGTCATTTTGGGAGGAGTCGAGTTGGACTGGGAGAGAGGGGATAATCTACAAGCCCAAAGAAGAAGAGAGAGAGAGAGAATGGTGGTGAATAAATGTTCCTTGAAAGATGAATGAAGGTATATGTAGGAGATGAGTAAAATGTAAGTTATAGGATATAAATGAATGTTTTTTATAAGTCAGGGAATAAGTTGTAAATTAGTTAAGGGGTAAAATCATATTTTCAGAGGTTTCTGTTTGATTTTTCTAAAAAACCGTTAGATTTAACACCTACTTAACGAGTTATGACTTAAATGAGACAAAAACAATAGTTAAAGGATCTCAATAGGACAAATTTTTAAAATAGGATCCAAATAAGACATTTAGCAAAATTAAGGGACTAACGGTGCACTTTACCCATTTTCTTTTCTGAGTGGAATCTTTGCCCCACTCGTCAATGGTTTGTGAGATAACCATAATATTTTTTTGTTGCGGACCCTCCTTGGTTGGGTCCTTTGGCCAACTATTCTTGGGCAGATTTGAAAGCTAATTTCATTATCATAGAACATCTACAACAATGCTAACTAAATTTAAATTAAATTGTAGTCAAAATGAAAAAAAATATATATATTGGCTAGTGAGTTTAACATTGTTATTACAACAATGTTAGCTATTATAACCATTGACATTTACAATTGTTGTAGATGCTCTTATCTTTCATCTCTTCAAGGGGGATGTCTGCTAATTCAGATCTGGAATAGAGCATCTCAAGCATTGAATCAATATTTTCTTCATCCAGAACTTCATACATACCAATTCTTTTGAGTGTGATGTTCTCTATGAGATATGAATTAATCACACATTTATCCCACCAATGGGAAACTCATACCCTCTCAAGAATATGAACATATTGTTCTTGATCCACCTCATAATGCCACCGAAAAATCCAAGGAATTCGTTAGATGCCCAGAAAATAGAATTCAGTGTAGAGGATGGTAAGTTCATGTTTTGAATGTCTTTCTATTCAAAAAATGAGTATAAATATTGTTCTAGTTCATAGTTTGCTTTGGATTTAATGTATACGTGTAGCTGTTGAAAGTGTGATGTGTTTATCCAAAAACCTTTACTTGTACTCAAATTGCTACAAATATCTGGTACTAACCGGATTTTGTAAATTAATGTTTTAAATATATTAATTATTGCATGTTCCGTTTCAATATCTCGATTACATTTATTGTTATTTTTTTATACTACTGTATGTTTTACTTACATTAATTAAAATATTATCCGCTTCCAATCTAATATCAGAGTCATGTTTGTGTAAAATAAAAGTTTCAGAAGTTTAGGACCCTTGACGTACAAACCTGAAAACTCCAGCTCAAAAAGTTTCAGAAATTTAGATTCCCTTTAAATTTAAGACTTATTTATAAAAATTCAAAATTATAGAACTGTTTCGTCAAAACTTGCAAACCTATAGGACTAAAAGTAAGCTTTCCCCCAACTTACAGTGTCAATCAACCGATTCTGTCAAGTCTCTGTTAACAATGTTAAGTGGCATGAATATGGAGCGTTTATATATACAAACGGATGCAAAGCGAGATGCTCAAACAGATCCGCGTATAATCACTATACACTTCAAAACCGAGTGGTTATACAAGCTCATAACCACTCTGGCTATACAATTAGCAGTTGAGAGAAGATAGATACCTTCTGGAACATACGTCGGAGTAAAAATTTGCACCTTCGATTCTTGAACGATCTTACCTGAGGTCTTGAGAACTCTTTCTGAGCACAAGCAGTGCTCCAGCTCATCTTCCCTGATACATCTTTTCTTGCACCAGACTTCTGCTTTCATACCATGAAAGTCAACACCATCATCTGATGGTTGTTCTCCATGATGAGGCTCCAATTTCACTGCTGGTGTTCTACATTTTGAAACAGTAATATAAATGAAATTTCCTTATCTACAATCAATTAAGAAACCAAACACTCCATAAATGTATAAGAAGAATGCATCATCCATATTTCAAAAGCTAACAGTTATTTCTAAAATTCACTCAACCATATGTGAATCAACACAAACATGTAACAATACTAATAGATGAGTTTTCTTTTCCTTTTTCTGTGGGGTACTGTTTTAGGGGTTGGGGGGGTTAATAAACTAACGTATGAACAAGCTACCTAACTCCAGGTCGATGTATAAGTTCTAAATGAGTAACTAATTTCCAGATTTGAAGAGACTCACAACAGGAACAGACTGGGAATTGAGAATACCTGAAATTTAGGAGAAGGAAACACGTTCCAGAACCTCAGGGTTTCATCTCCAGCCCCAGTGACAATTGTCTACAAATAGCATGAGAAAATAAGAACTAATATAGCCAGAAGAAGAAACAGGGAAAAACATACAGAAGAAACTGCAAAACTTTCATATCTCATTGCTATGATTTACAAGCAACACACTAGAAAAACGGAACATAAAACATGACAAGAAATATGTACCTGGCCATCAGGTGAAATGGCAAGATAAAGTACTCTATATGTATGGCCGGTAAGAGTTGCCAACTGCCAACCAAAACAAGAGAAAATTAGAATTTTAGCGAAGGAAAACATGGTTAATACAAAGCGCAAAAACTCAAAATTTGATCCAGTGTACCTTTGACATGGTGGGGTATCTCCAAACTATAATCTGATTCTGGGAGAACCCATGAGTGCTCACTAGTTCATTCACATTCTTAGACCACACAAGGTTGCAAACCTATCATGCAGATAATAGATATTAGAGCTATTTCTATGTCAAATAAACGAGCAAATGAATAATAAAGCAATCACGTAAAATAAAGACGATTTTTTTTGTTGATTTTCGAGCAAAGTTCCACTTTTTAAGATAAAGTTGTATCATTGAGTCTCATGGTTATAATTTAGTATCAACAACCAATACAATAAGGAATAACAGTAAGGGAATTACATGTGATGTTATGATTTCTGAATCTTACATATCAAAACAAAATGTGGGATTCAAGCAAGAGAAAAATATAGCAGGTCGGTCATACCTGGCTCCCAGTATCCATGCAGCTTAAGTGCGTGTTAGTAGTTGTATTCCAGAAGCGGATGCATCTATCAGCAGTACCACCACCAGATGCAAGCAGACCATGGAGATGGGGAGACCATGCAATTGCTTTCACAGCAGCTGTATGCTCACAGTATTTCAAAACGGGCTGAGTTGAGTGCTGATTCCAAACAAATAACTGCATTTAAGGATGCAATAGTTAGCGGGATTAACACTTTGCAAGCATCGGAGTAAAACACAGCAGAAACTGCATCCCATCTGCTTACTCGATTATCGTTCCCACCAGATGCTAGTTCCCGGTTATCATAAGACCACTTCAATCCACAAACCTATATCACAGCAAATACAGGTTTTTTAGCTCAAAAGTTAGAACAGAAACAGAAACTAAACTATGTGAAATTTCTGAACTACGTAGAGCAAAAAGCATGAATACAAGCAATCTTACAGAATGATGGCAGATATTGATGCGCAGAATACTTATGAGATGAACAAATCATCAATTTAGAGAGATGCTGTAGAGTTTCACCTCTGATTTGTGACCAGAAAGCTTGCTGACGAAGTCATCATCAGCACGTATATCTCTCTGCAGAACACTCTTGTCGCGACTACCAGAAGACAAAACAGAAGAGCTCCAAGCTAAGGCTCCAACACGTAGTCTATGGCCTTCCATTGTTCTTACCTTCTTACAACGAGAAGCATCCCAAAGCTGCACAGAAGAAGTTAAATATTCATGATATAACCAATCAAATGGGAGGAAATGAAAATAAGATACATATTGTGACCTGAAAAAACATAACAAACAATATAAACAAAGTATACAGGGATGACTACCCTGTGAAGAATCAATCATTCCTATACATCATAGCCAGACCTCACCATAGCTATATGCATATTGAATGTGTAATTTTCTTTTCATATATTTCACTGAACTTCAGGTTCAGAAGGTTTTTCACTTAACTCTTGAATCCCAAAACAAAGCGAGGGTAGCGAATTCATAATCAAATTTGCCTAACCTGAATTTTTCCATTGTTAGTCCCGACAGCAAGTTGTGTTCCATGTTGTGCCCAACCAACTGAACACACGCTATCATCAAATCCTAAATCGCACAGCTTTGTCACCTGCAATTACCATATCAAAATAAAGTCGATCAGAACCCCTGTTCAACAACATGCAAAGAACCCAAAAGATAAAAATAAAAAAAGATGGCATTCGTCAAGCGTTATAAGTTACTACACCTTGCTGCTGCAGGCATTCCACAAGTACACGCAATTCCCCAACCCAACGGCCAACACATTATTCGATGACCAATCAACGAGATTCAAATAGAAATCATCTTGCAATGCAGGCGCATCCAGAACCTACAACAATGCAGACATTCAAAAAAGAAGATTAGTTGACAACAAAAGACCAAGATCCAGATTAATATCATCAGCCATAAAACCCGCAACCATCAACCTTATAAGGCGACCTAGGCACTTTTCTGGGAGCTTTAACCGGGCTATGACTGACCCCGGGAGCCGCCTCGTCAAACCCAACAGGAAAAAGCGAATGACAAGCCCGCTTAGTCTCCGTCTTGTAGCGAAATATATTCCGGTTAGCCGGCATGAAATCCTTTTTATCGGGTGTGTCAGGTCCGAACAGTGCCGCCCGCAGGAGGCTCGTGTAAGTTCCAGACGCATCATCCTTACCCTCAGAGGACGTCGGAGAATTAGAGATATCAAAGAGCGCGAAATTGGATCCCGATCTACTGGGAATAAACCTATCGGAGTAAATCGGACGCGACGGCGAGCTGCTATGGCTAAAGTTAAGGATTCGGCCAATGTGAGCGCTCCGCGACGGCGCATTCTCGAGATTGGAGGATGAAGCCGGCGTTCTCGGTGTAGCCGGCGCCAATCGGCGGTGGTCGCTGCTCATCGGAGAACGGCTCATTGAGAAACCCTAGGATTGAAGATGGTAGATCTCAGGGATCTGAATCTGGATAGTTGGGAGAGATGTAGCTGTAATGGGAGAGATTCTCCTTTTCTTTTTGTGTTTTTACTATTTTTCCCGGGAAATCTAAACGAACTGAGAGTTATTACGCGAAAGTTAAAGTGAAAGATTCAGTGTGGCCGAGTCCAGGTTAGAATCGTTCACTTCAACTAATCCTAAGCGATTTAGGAGCAGGGATGGTTGACTAAAAGGATTATGGCTTATGGGAAATGGGCCAATATGGGCCTGTGGACCCTTGTTGGGCCGTATATGTCGAGAGAGCGCCAGTCCATATTCCATATCCTTTTACTTCTAGTATTAAAACGTTTCTCAAAGTATGAAGTTATAGAGTTCAGTAAATGAAAAGTGTTTCAGCTTTTTTTTTCCTTTGTTATTTTATTGTACAAAATGTGAAAATTCTATGTAACTGATGGATAGAAGCATTTAGTTAGTAAATATACTATTCTTTTATCTTATTTTTTCAATAAACAAAATACAGCAAAATTGAAGTCAAAACTTTGATTAAAAAGGAAAATCAAATCTATTTCAACCGAATTGGAAGGACCAGTATGATTAGGGGTATGAATGGGTAGGGTCTTTAAAGGGCAGCTCAAGCTCGATTCGGGGTTTATCGAACCGATACCTATCGAGTTTGAACTTTATTTCATAGAGCTCGATTTGTCAATTAGCCGAGCTCGAGCCTAACGGTATCGATACTTATCAAACCTCTTAATTCTGTTAACTATATTATACTTATCCGGTATATATTTTTTTAGGTATATATAGTGGTATTTTATTATTAGTAATCATTATGATTAGTAAAAAAATATCAATTTGAGTATTTAAGTTGTATAAGTTTTGATGATATATTATATTTTTTATTATTTGTTAATTATAATACAATTTATAAAGTTGGGTAACTTACAAAAACCTTCATGAAGTTAGGTAAAACCTCCAGTTTCTTCATCGATTTTGGGAAACCTGCAGCAACCCCCTAAAGTATTGTAAAACCTTCAACTACCCGCATCAACAAGTTAATCATGTTTAATTTTTCGTTAAATTAATTCATGAAGAAATCACCTAATTACATCCTAAATTTTTTAACTCTGACAATTTTACTCTAACATTGGGATGTAATTAGGTGATTTCTCCACGAATTTAACAAAAAATGTAATTGGATTAACTACTGAGGGGATAAGTGAAGGTTTAACAGTACCTTAGAGAGTTTTCTACAGATTTTTCAAAATCAACGGGGGAAACTGGATGTTTCATCTAACCTTAGAGTTTTTTTGGTAAGTTACCCTATAAAGTTTCAAAACGGGTCCGAGCTCGAGTCAACTTCAAACCGAATTCAAGCCTAACATATTGCACTCGAACAATTCGAACTCGAGCATGAATAATACCGATAAGTTAAGAGACCGAGCTCAAATTTAAAAGGCTCAGGCTCGGTCCGGTCCATTTACAATCCTAGTCATATGATATTGGAGGGGAGAGAGAGAACAAAGCAGGAAAGCAGTATGATTCGTGAATTACAAATTGACTCTTTATTTAAGCTAAGGTTTGATGAGATCATGAGAAGCATTTATCTGTAAATTACTTATTGCGTTTTGACCCACAACAACATATGGAATAGAAGCAAAAGCACATAGAAGGGGAACATTGTGTGACTTTCCAAGTGCTAAGAAACAAAGTGTAGGTTCTTCAATGATGATTTCCTTAAAGTTACAAGCATTGCATGCGTCCACTGCCGCAATTACAGCTTCATCTACTTAATTTGCAATCTCAATTACTACAAGTAACTCTTTCAGGTCCTTTTTTCTTTTTCTTTTCTTTTTAGGGCAATGCATAGAATCAAAACCAAAAATTTCTAATGTCTAACATTTATTTGGTGCAAAACTTCACACGAGACTCATTGTAGAGTCTATACAGTTTGATAATAATACAATTTTATGTCTCAAAATATGATAATGAATGACACATTTTAGAATATTAATATGTGTCATTGGCATATTCTAGATTCAAAAAAAATGTTACGCAAGAGTCTCTTAGGGATATATTAGAATGACTTATCAAAACCAGATGTTCATCAATCATACAATCTCTAAAATCCCAATCAAGGACTCCAAGCATTTGGCAATTGACCTGCTGGTGCCTTAAGATCCAAGTTAGTCATAAGTTGTGACTTGCCACAAACGGTATTACAATTACAAAAGCGATGAATGTTTAATAATTTGGATCTTTGTTGAGTATATATAAATCTTGGGTTGAATTCTTCAACTAATGAAAAGTAGTTGTACTATCTATGAAATATTACCCCAAAAAAAAGAATGAATGATCACTGATCAGGAACGATAATAATTATGCACAGAGTGATGCTCCATCG
>JBBYHH010403279.1:0-11716 GCA_038382905.1 Daphne laureola
AGATGAACTCCTGAACTCCTTGCCTGTCAGTCACTCTTCACCGGAGACACCTTGTCAGATTTTGGTGGCTGTAACATTGAGACTCTCTTGAGATTTCTTGAATCAGGACCTAGTCATAGCTCTCTAGAGACCCTAAAGAGGATTAGGTGCCTTGGGTGTTTGGACTTGAGGTTTATCTTGAGAGTTGGGAAGGTCCTTGGTGATGTCCACATCACCACCTTTACTAACTCCATAACCAAGAAAGTTCACTTCATTTTTGAAAAAGAGACACTTGTCATACTTTGCATACAACTTCTGAAACCTAAGTGTACCTAAGACATGCTTCAAGTGCTCAAGATGCTTATTGTGTGATCGAGAGTAAAAAAAGATATCATCAAAGTACACCATAACAAACTTTCCTATGAATTATCTCAAGACATGGTTCATCAATCTCATGAAAGTAGAGGGTGCATTAGACAATCCAAAGGGCATGAAATTCCATTCATACGATCTAATTTTAGTCTTAAAGGAAGTTTTCCATTCATCACCATTTTTCATTCTAATTTGATGATATCCACTTTTCAAGTCAATCATAGAAAACACACAAGCACTACACAATTCATCAACCAAAAAATCAAGTCTAGGGATAGGATGCCTATACTTCACTGTTATCTTGTTGATTGGTCAATAATCCATGCACATTCTCCATGTGCCATCACTCTTTGGCACTAAGAGAACCGACACGGCAGAAAGGGAGAGACTCTCTTGAATGTACCCCTTTGCTAGAAACTCTTTCACTTGGACTTATATCTCCTTTGTCTCTTGAGAATTGGTTCTATGGGCTGCCTTATTTGGCAAGGGGCACCCATAACCAAGTCTATTTGGTGTTTAATGCCTTGGTAAACATGAAGGCCTTGAGGTTCACCAAACACATCTTTAAACTCCTGTAGAACATGAGACACATACAAAGGAAGAGAATCTATATTATCAAGGGTTAGCATGCAATGTGATGGAATAATGAGAAAACATGTTTTCCTAGCTAGAACAACTATTTTTATGTCCCTCTCTTTGGCCATGGAAGGGTTACACTCTTGTTTTCTCTCTTTCACTCAACTTCTATTTCCCACACATGCACTCTCTTTCTTTCCGTTTGTGGTTCCTTGAACCCTCTCAGATTTTTCACTCTTCTCACTTCCCTCTTTGTTGCCTTTTCCCACAATCTCACTTGCCAAATGTTTTTTTATCTTCAAAGGCTTGTAATGGGGTCAAAGGGGTGAGTGTAATGGTTCGACCAAGGTGGGATACGGTGTACTTGTTTCTCCTTCCAAAGTGTTGCCTCGTTGTCAAATTTCCAAGGCCTTCCAGGTAAGATATGAGAGGCATGCATCATTACTTCATCATATAATACTTCATCTTCATACTTGCATATTTTCATAAGAACCTTGACTTGAAAGAGTACTTTGATAAGTGCATTGTCATCCACCCATTATAGTGAGTAAGGTCTCGGGTGCCTTGTATAAGGGAGGCAAAGGTTTTCCATCATGCTCTCACCTGTAACATTTGTGCAACTTCCTCCATCTATGATAACACTACAAAGCATGCCTTTCACCCATTCTCTTGTTTGGAAGAGGTTTTCCCTTTGACTATCTTCCTCAATCAATTGTGTAGCATGAACAACTCCCTTAGTCACCAAATGATGTCCCTTGGGTGGATCTTCAATGTCATCACCCTCACTTTCTTCCACATCTTTTACTACCACAATCTCTTACTCATCTTCACTATAAACTTCACCATTCAGCCTCATGACTATAGTCCTCTTGTTGGCATACTCATATGCATAATCCCCCTTGCCACCACACCTGAAACACTTAATTCTCCTTGTTTAAGGTCTAGGTGCATTTTGGGCTTGGTTTTTGTTAGGTCTAGGGTTAGGCCGAGGGGGTTTGGTGTGGTTTCTTGGTGGAGCTTGGCCCTGTGGTTTATTTGGAGGTTGGAAATGTCTTATGGTGGGTGGTCCTGGCCAAGGTGCTCTGGTGGTAGGGTGAGAGGTAGAGGTGGAAGGTGTAGAGGTCTTTTTCATTTGTCTTTCAAGGTGAATTGTCTTGTGAACCATTGATCACAGCCAAATTTATCTATTTATATTTCCTCACTAAAGCACACGATCTATCTATCCTAGTATAGTGGCTCAAATTGGTGAGGGTTGAATCCAAGAGAGAGAGTGTGTGAGAATATGTCAGTTTCAAGTGAATCTCCTACCGATACGCAGAAGGTTTGATTGTAACAAGTAATTAAAGTGAATCAAGGTAAGAGTTTAAAAATGAGATTTAATCAGTTTATAAAATCTCTTCTAGAGTCATTTAACCTATTTTCGGGGATTATCTATGTTTCGTATTCCATAGTCAGATGTATGCACGTAAGTCAATCCGGTTTCCTCTCGGGAAACCATCCGCCCTCTCACTAGGTAACCCGCAACTAGGCACTCTCATGCTCTAGGAATGACTTTCTTGAAGCATTAACACACAAGCAATAAATACTAACGAATCAGGTAAGATTCTCTCAAACTCTTACAAGACCCGCCAATTGATTCTCCTAAGTCTAGCGTATGGGAAATCCTCTTGAATATTCTAGCAGATTACCAGATCACATGTAATTGTAGAGCCGACAATTCTACAAATATGATAAATGATGGGACTAGCTCAGAGATTCAATATCTAATTTAATTAATCATTTTAGGCATAGACAATCCCCTAGGCAAACTAAACCCTAGAAGATGATAAGTTACTACTCACTAACTACTATTCTAATTACAAGAATTAACATATAAGAAAACATAATTAGGAAAAGGATAGAGATTACTTGAATTCCTAATAATGTTCTTAATTTTGTACCTCTAGCTTTTTTTTTATGAACTAACCAGCCCAAAAAAATATACAAGCCTTTTCTAAAGTCTAAATTGAACCTAAACACTTTGGTCATGGAAGAGTAAATATTCAGGGGTAAATAGGTCTTCATGCATCACAAAATCCGGATAAGAATTCATAACCGTTAGGAGAGAAAAGATTTCTGGCGAAGTTGTGAGGCGCTGGTCATTGCATCTCGGAGTGGCGCCACTTGAAATACATTTTGATTGCTCGATGGGCCAAAGATATCCGTCTTCAAGTCACTGGATCAGGCGCCACTTTTCTTGAGGCGCAGGTGAGAAGCGTCCTTGAGGCACTAAAATGTGTGCCAGGCGTGCTCCAGGTGCAGGTAAGGTGCACCCTTAAGGCACCATAATACGTGCTAGGTCTGCTAATGACGCAGGGATGATGTGCCTTTGAGGCGCCATAAGTGGCACCATGCCTATTGTGGGTGCTATATGAGGCGCAGGTACATGGCGCCTGAAGGTGGCACCATCTAGCTCCACTTTTGGCCGTTCAACTTCATGAATTGTGCATTTTAGCCCGGTAGGTAATTCTCTTGAACTTCAATTCTTCAATATAGTTTGGGATGAACTCTCCTGAGCCTTCATTTAATGCTCTTTTGCTCTACTTTCACCTCAAAGTGTGCATCTTGTAAGATATGGATAGATATAAGTAAAATGCATCTAAGTCATGATAAATCAAGCATAAATGATAATAATTGTGTCTTAAACACCCCGAAAATATGTGAGTGTTTGTACACTCATCAACCATATCTTGATAACTTCTATACTCACAAAGCTCTAGTACTCTTGACAAGTCTCCTCTCAAACCATAAAGCAACCAAGCCATCTTTCCCTCTTCTCCTTCTTGTATGTTAGTCATCATTAATGCTCCTTCAAGCCCCTTTTTGTAGTCTTCCACTAGCTTGCTTCTGTGTGTCAAATTTTAGAGCTTTTGGAAAAACTCCCTATCATAGTATGGAGGTACAAACTTCTTTCACATGAGAGATTTATGTTGCACCTAAGAATTCAAATGTTGTGCACAACATCTATCTCTTTCCATGTTGAGTTGCTCCTACCAAGTCACTGTATACCGCGAGAACTCTATCACAACAAACTTGAGTCTCATCTCATCCGAATAGACCATAGAAGTCAAATATCATGTCCTTATTCTTTACCCAAGCTATGAAATCCTCTGGATCACTCTTTCCTTTGAAAGGAGTAAGTTGAACTTCACATTGTTCAAATCTTGTTGCTCCTATGAGGACTCTTCTTCTTTATTCGCAGCCTCTTGGTAAAGCTGGTTCCTCTATGTCTTCTTTAAAAAGGTAAGAGTCCCTCTTTCTTTGGTTTTGGACTCTATGGTGTGGGGGTTCTTCATACTCATCTTCAACAATCAATGGTGGTCTTCTCCTTGGAATTTGACCCCTAGGTAAGGGTGCAGGGTCATTTTTCCATAACCTCCTTATTTGGCCTTGCCCATGAGGTGCATCATAGTAATTATCTGAATGCTCATCAATTGGATCTAGGGTTGGGTGAGGCTGAGGGTGTAGCGGTTTCCTTGGGTCATGAGGAGGCTCGGGTGGTTTTCTTTGGGTTGATTGTTGAATGGGTGGTGTTTAAATATTTTTGGAGGCTACATTGGTGTTTGGTGGTGGAGTGGGTTGGCCGGCCTTAACAGGGTCTCCAACACTTGTTTCACTCATTGGTAGCTTGCCAAATGCCACTTCCATTCTTGTCATTCTATCATTCTTCAACCCAATTTGAGTACTTAGATCACTCAAGGCTCAGGTGATGCCCTCCAATTATTCTTGAATGTGAGATTGATCTGCCATGGGTACCTACACACTTAACCAATAGTGTTAGTAATGTTTTCCTCACCAAGTGTTTCTCTCAATTCTAGGCACACACCTCAAAAGTCATATCCTTACAATTCTCCAAGCTTTCCTAGTAATCCAACTAGAACCTTAAGAAAACTTTTGGCATGCACTTTACAAATGAACTACCAAAGTAAAGTCTTGTGATTTTCAAGATAAGAAGGCACTACTTACCTTTTATGGTAGCTAGATATTAAAACCTTTTGGTAGTTGGGGGCTGAAATAAGTGAGGCTTAAGGTTTAGAAAGGCTTTTGGCTCTTAAAGATTTGTGGTGAAAAACTCCAAACAAAACCGAGAACACAAGAACAACCAATTTTCTTTTCTAGGGTCTCTTTGAGTGCAAACTTAAAAAGACTTCTTTTGATTATTGTCTCCCTCCTTTTTCTAGGTTTAAAGTGTTTGAACACCTTTTCCCTTGGACCTTTTCGAACATAGGGTGTAGAGATTACCCAATGTGGAAGGGAACAATAACTTTCGAACACTACTTTGAACTATACACCCAAGAGTGTCTCTTTCAACTTTTCACTTTGAAATCTAGTTTTCCCTTGTAAAAACACCACAAATACAAGATGGAATTTGTAGAACAAAAAGTTCTTTGTGAATGATAAAAACAAACACCTTTGTGAAGAAACAAACAAGAACACCTTTGTGAAGAACAATAAGGTTTTGATGCTTGATGCTTTCATCTGCACAACTTATTGTGTAAAACCTTCATCCTCTCAATTTTCAGCTTTGATACCAGCTCATATGCACCACTTAAACAAGGTTTAGGACTGTGGGAACCTGGATCTAGAGAGAAGAAGGGATGTAGGTAGAAGTGGCCATAAAACCCTAGATAGGTAGCTTGACGCTTTGCTTGTGAGGCCACATTTGATGGTTATGGACCTAGTGTTACAGTCACCCCTAGTACAACGGTAATTGTTTTGATAATTTTTCTGAAGGTCTGATTCTGTAGTACCAGGACTTTTATATATATGTGCAGAACACATTTTTTGGTAGTCCCGGGGCTCCGTTGATGTTTATCTTTGAGGTATTCCATATCAGGAAGTTGGAATGTGAATTTCTGAGCTATTTTTCCGAGGTTAGTCTTTGGAGGGCAAAATGGTCATTATGAAGAATTAAGGGTAAAACAGGAAAATAAAATCTATTAAGTGTGAGAGTTTGATTAAGGTTATGTTAGAATTAATTTGGTAAGGTTAGTATGTGAAAACATAAGTTAAAGTAATGTTAGTAACTAAAATAAGTAAGTTAAGCAAATTGTGTTAGTAAATAAGTAAAATGAGTTAGTAAATTAGTAAAAAGTAAAATAGTAAAAGTGCGGTAGCAAGAATTAGAAAGTGTATGTTAGAAGATTGTAAATTAAATAATATAAAGTATAGTTAGTAAGTATATGGGTGTATGGTGTAGATTAAAAGATAAAAAGTAAAAGTAAAGTAAAAGAAATAACAAACTTACCTTGGCCATCTTCTCCTTTATTCTTATTCGAAATGGTTGGATCCTTTCACCACCATCTTCAAAATTCTTCATCTCATCTTCATCCTTAGTTGATCAAAATTGATGGTAGTTGAGGTTTTGTGAGAGAAACACTAAAGAAACTAGGATTAGAACATCAAAAAGCCATCCTTTCTCTTCCTCTCTTGCTGCCGATTTTAGGGGTTGTTGGTGGTAGGAATTTCTCTTCAAATTCGCAAGGTATGTTGTTAACTAGAGTGGTTTAAGGTTGCTTTAAGCTTCACCTATAACATCTATGCAAGTTTAGTAGGAAAAAGTGTTGAATTGGCTAGGGTTCTTCATGATCAGATTTCGAAAATTGGGGAAACTTCTAATTGATGTTAGATTGTTGTTCTTGGGTGGATTTCAAGTACTTTTCATGCTTGGATCATTGTTCAATTCCATCTGGAGCTATGAGCTATGAGTTAAGGTTAAATTTTTGGTGGAAACTTAAATGCTAGAATTAATTGAAAGTAAGGGTAAATTTGCGTTCTTGGATGGTTTAAGAACAACTTTAATGCTTCGTATGTGTTCCAATTCAATGTGAAACATATATCTATGCCTTATGGGATTTATGTGTGTTGGAAGGGTAATTATTGGAATTTGATTAGGGAGTTGTTAAAAGTGTGTTCTAGGGTTGCTAGAGAGAAACTTTGGTGTTGGAAATAAGTTCAAATTCATCACCTAGCTATGAGATGTGTTTTGGGATGAATTTATGGTGAAAATTGGGAATTGATGTGTGTTTGGTTTGGGAGTTGATTGTAGTGGTTTCATGGTGTTTTAGAGGTGCCTAATTGGTGTGGGAATTATGGAAAACTTATTATTTGAAAAGAATCATGTTGGGGCTGATTTGGTGGTGGAGGGAGGAACATGTTGGAATTGTTTGACATGCAATTGTTCAATGTTCTTTTGGTGTTTGGAAGTTTAATTGGTGAATAGGTTGAAGAAGGAATCAATTTTGCTATGTTTGTAAGTGTTGGGCCAAAATGATCAATGGATATAAGTTGTGTGGTTGGTTGTGAAAGTGTGTGTTGATGATTGGAATAAGGTTATGTAACTGTGATTAATGGTTTAATGAAGTTGTATGGAAGTTGGATGGAATTGTGTTAATTTTTAGTAAATGGGCTGAATTGGAAATATGAGGAGAAATTGTGATAAAGTGTGTTAATTGCTATGTTTTGGGTGTGTTAAAGTTGTTTAGTATGTATGGTTGATTATGTAAGTTAGTGTGGAAATTTGGGTACTTTTGGATAAAGTGTCAAATTTGAGAAATATGTTAAGTGTCGGAAATTAGAGAAAATGAACATAGGAATAAATTCTGTGTTGGATATGTAATTAATCAGTATTTATTGTGGGCTGAATAGGAAATTTAGAAAAGTTGAATTCTGGAAAATTTACGGGGGAAATTCTGTTCTGCTCGGAGATACTCAGGTAAGGGTTTAACTTTTCTGATATGCACTCTGGTTTACCGGTATGTACATATGATAAGTTAAGACTAGTACTCGGGTCGAGGGTGGGGCCCAGTGACTCCCAGGGCTAGTTATGTAGTAGTGGTAATCGTATGCAGGTTCGGAGCTTTGGTGACCCAATCATCCGATTGGGGATCTCTATATCACTCTATGATCAGAGATGAAGATCTGCAGTGCCTTGATCCTTGATCGGCACTTTGTGACTTGAAGACCTATCTGTTTTATCTATTATGTTCTGGCGCCTTTTCTGTTAGGGTCCTAGGCCCTTGCTGGTAGCATGCCTTCTATTCTGTATATATATATGTTCTACCCAAGTGCAACCTTCTGTACGGGGCCTTGGGGGCTGCCAATTCTGTTCACTTATGTGTGATATATTTATATCTGTTCTGTCATCTTTTGTAGGTGATCTGGTAACGTGTTCCTGTGGGGCTATGTGATTTATGTATGTATGTCTATGTGTTGTGTGTTCTGTGTGTTATTTGTATGAAATGTACTAATCTGTTTTGTGCAGGAATCTGTTCGGGACATTGCCCTGCGGGACACAGTCTGTTGTGCATGAATTGCACATGAGAACAATTGTTTGCGATATAAATTGTGCTAACCCTTTTGTGCAGGGCTAACACTCTTCGCTAACCATGTCTTTGCAGGATTTTGTTTTTGTTTAATACCATTACCACTTCTGCTGCCCTTACTGAGTACCTTTCGAGGACTCACCCTTATAATTATTATTTTCAGGAAATTCTGGTTCGCAACTTATGAGGTATAGTCAGCTTAGTGAGTTGGGGGTTAGTAGCAGCAGCAAGACTAATGTTGGTCTGAATACTCGTGAAGGTAGGTTCACTTGAGAATAGTAGGTTACTGGCTCTGTAGGGGTAGATTGCATTCTGAGCATATAGATCTGGAAACATGTTAGGATCGTATATGTATATGTTCAGTAGTTCGGGATCATTTGTATATGATGTCATGTTCTATACTACCTATCTGAATTGTTTAATCAGGGAGTGTTGGGCTCCTTTCTGGCGCATCTGGACTGAGCTGAGCTCAGGTTGATATATGTGTATATATGATCTGCTGCATGTGGTATCTTTGTTTTAGGTGTATGATTTATGTTTCGCAAGTGGTACGGTTGGTTGCGTAAATAGTTGGGAAAGCTTAACAAGTACAACTGATTTCAGGAAAAAAAACTGGAATTTTGACCAAACTTCTACGAATTAACTGCACTAATTGGCTTAGTGTTTTGAGCTGAAAATGTTTGTGAACATAGCCCTATGAGTCTAGTATTTTAAAAATTTTGCAGAACATAATTTGGGTCTCTTTAGAATTTATTAAAAATGTTTGACTGACTGAAGGTCTGCTGTGAACAGTTTTGTAGTGAAATCTGGAATTGTTTGTGCTTGAGTTTAATTGTGAAATGCAGGATTTTGTCGGGTTATGGGATTAACCCACCACGGTGATGTGGATTTTGGTTGTGAAGGATTTGAGGAAGAAATCCCACCATTGCCTCCTCCCTCCGCGCCGCTGCGCTGTGCCTTTGAGGATGTCTGGCAGTAGGGGTGGTGACAGGGGTAGTCTCGAGCGAGCATGTTATATGTTTAAGTGTATAAGTTGAGCACATACACATGTTGTTACTAACGGTTAAACTTCCATTTGTGTTTGTTAGCAGCAGCGGTATCTCGAGTGGGTTGTCCCGATCACTCGAGGGTAGTACGTTATCCTATGGCTAGATTCTCGGCTTTGTAGAACGTAGCATGCATAGTAGTTAGAAAGCATACATGATTTATTGCTTTTTAATGGTTTGTATATTTTTACTTTCTCGGGGAGGTCTTGCCCAATGAAATGGGCGGGACTCCTTTTGACTTTAATTGTTTGTATATTATGCGATTCTCCGTATAACAGCTAACGTTTTCTGGGTGCAGGTTTTCGACATTCCCAAGGTGTCGTAAAACTTGTAAACGCGTTTAGTAAATAAGACAACTTAGAAGTAAAGTTAGAAAAGTTAGAAAAAAATTTATGGTCGGGTTTTTGGATCCGCAAAACTGCTTTCAAAACGCCGCTTCATTTTCTAAGGTGTTCGACCGTTCACCGCCACCGCCACCGCCATCGCCCACCAAATCAGACGCTTCCGCAGCAAGACAGGGAAAACGGGGGTGGTGCTGACACATCGATAAACAAGTAATTATAACTGGGCCATAAAAGTTTTAACATAAAAGTGTTAGTAAATTATTTTATGATTTTTACATTCTTGTGCACAATATGTTCCTTGGGAAACGTCTGGGAATGTCTTTGTAATCAACAAATCGAAACTTGTGTTTCGCAATATCAGGACAATCACCATTCAACAAAGCAAATTTAGTGTAAGGACTAAAAAAATATTTTCTTGTTGCCTGCGACTGTCATCATATATGTTGGTGCAGATGATACAACAAAAAACTTTTATGACATAAACTAATCCTTCCTTCAAGTCGGGTCGAAACTTATCACAAAGTTGTGGTCCAATTCGGGCCGATATGTCATCATTCTATAATTAATGTAAGAAGTAACAGTTAGATTTAGATTTCCAATTCAAAACTAAAGCTAAACCTAAATCGACTAACATATATATTAACTATACCCTATATGATAATTTCAAAATAAAAGTTTGCAAATATAAAACTCACATGTGCATCAAGTAACACCATCTCAATTCTGATGGAACAACCAGTTACTGAGTTCACAACATCCCATAACCGAGTTATACGAACCTGGATAGACCAGTTGTACCCTCGATTTTCCAATTGAGAAATGAGTTGAGTTTGCTGATCTCCACCTATGTCCATCTGTAATATAACATATTTTCATTTATTTTAACTATTCGATGATTGTATAAATAATATTTGTAAATATGTTTGACATTATATTTAAATTAACAATCCAACATACACATTTATTTGTATAATCTGTCAAATATTTCAGTATAAACTACATTTTTTGTGTACATCCTTTTCAATGGCTCATCGGACTCAATCATCAGTTTGAACCCATCAGGTGATGTCACAAGTGATGCAACAACATAAAGTTGTCCATGAGTAAACACAGATTACGGCAGGTATAGACCAACATGGTTGAATGTCTGCCATTGGCTCTTGTTAATTGTCATCGCGAAGTAAGCCTTCAATGGAAACTAGCGTCGTGATAACCTGAATGGTAGTTTAGTATCTGATAGTATCATCTCAACACGTGGAATCAAACAACACCGTACAACAAGTACTTCAGCTTCAATGACTCTAGATGATAGCTTTGTCACAACCAGTCGAGTACCATTCCGCAATCTATTTGCTTGATTCAAATTACGCAGAAGGATAACTTGCACTCCAACCTTTAATAACAACTCATGATTGTGTAATCTAGAATA
Organism: Daphne laureola; assembly: GCA_038382905.1. Classification (NCBI taxonomy): domain Eukaryota; kingdom Viridiplantae; phylum Streptophyta; class Magnoliopsida; order Malvales; family Thymelaeaceae; genus Daphne; species Daphne laureola. Next base: position 11,111 of record JBBYHH010403279.1, read on the forward strand.
CTTTAACGTATTCAAATACTCAACCGGATACAATTCTATCTAGGACTGAGCATTCTCACATGTTCGGGATACCCGATCTGTACTTAGGTATTTAACACTATCACCCTCGATCCGTGCCATCATATGTTGACTAATCACATCAATTGTTTCATTACGTGGGTTGAGGATTGCTCGCTCAGGGAGATACTCTTTATCCAGTATCATATTACACAAATTCGGATATCTGGTATCTATAATAGTGTCTATTGGTCTACCCATTGACTGAACCAAATAGGGGCCAATGATCTTTAACCATATACTTTCCTCCTCGTCATCAGATAATTTATGTAGTGCCAACTTTCGCTCCTCCAATTTAAGTAACCAATCATTGAATAGTACAACATCCCTCGTTGTTGAGTTTTGAACACACATGTTGTCACCACCGCCAACCGTGATACCCTTTTTGCCGGAACGGGTTACTGTGCGGAAGCATCTCATCTTCGGCGGCTGGTGAACTAGCGGAACTCCAGTCATCATCCTCAGAGTTGCAGTAATAAAAACCCGCCCGTTTTAAAACTTTTTCCTTTACTTAGGTTTAAACAGAAATATCGCGAAATTACATTACTC
>JBBYHH010403390.1:0-11716 GCA_038382905.1 Daphne laureola
ATTTGTTTTTTAGATAAAAAATGATAAATAAAATTAGAAGTTTTAGAGAATTGATATCAAATAAGTTTATCATAGATAAAAATATCTTACTTCTTCACATAGTACATAGTAGTGATCTGAATGAACATAAACTAATAACATTAACTTGATTTACTTATTCCTTTTATGAGAAGTACTCTCTATTGTTTCCTTCTTTTTTTTATTTATTTCTCACCACCTCTATATTTTAGCGTATGATTATTTCTTTTATATTTGTGTACAAATCCAATCATTCATGCATATAATAATTAAGTCGATACTCCAGAATCTCAATATATTTTTAGGCGTATTATTTCCAAAAGAATATATACTGCCCCCACAAAAAAAAATATACATTTTAGCTTTCATGTTTCAAAGTGTGGTGTTTAACTCAAATTTATTTACAAAAAAATAAAAATAAAAAAACAAACAAATTATAGAAAAGATAAACTAGGAAATGTAGACTTCAAAAAATGGTATGCATATAAATTTTAAATTTTAAAAATCTAAACTTTCATGACAAAAAAATATAATTTAATTACTACTCCCTCCATAATTGTACCCAATCATTCATGCATATACTCTATCCGTCCCACAAAGATTGCAATATTTCTTTACTGTTTTCACAGTATTTAATCTATGATTTATTTTTATGAAATTATAGATATGTAAAGTTAAATGATTCATATGTTTCTCATAATTTTCAATCTAATCTTTCTAGATATATTTTTTTTTATTTTTTTTTTTCATTGTTTATCTTAGTTATATTTTGAGTCAAACAATACAACTTAAAACAGTAAAAGAAATATTGTAATCTTTGTGGGACGGAGGGAGTAATAACTAAGTCCATACTCCATAACTTTTAATACAGGTTTGAACCGTATTATTCTCAACAAAAAAATTGTATATGTCCTTTAAATTTGATTCTCTAAAGTAATACTCACTCTGTACTCCATTTATTAATCTATTTGTTTTGATTATTTCACAGTATTTAATTTATAATTTTATTTATGAAAGTTCAGATATGTAAAGTTAAATTTTTATATGTCTATTATAATTTGAAATATGAAGTTTTCAAATAGATTTTTTTCGAATTTTTTTCTAATATTTATCTTTATGAAATTTTGAGTCAAACATTAAACTCTGAAACATAAAAAACAAACATATCTATTAATGAGGTACGAAGGAAGTAGTATTTTCTTACTTTGATACCCACTTCGGGGCAATGCGCAGTGGCCAAATTCTAGTTGTATACTATATACCTATACTTTTACAAAAAACATGGGTGGGCGGCCGCTCCCCCCGGCCCCAAATAGCTTCGCCCCTGCCTGTTGCACATGATCCGTAGCTCTCCAGGAAACGAACCAGTGCCTTGTAGCCGGTTCCAACCGAAGCACTCTCCCTTGGCGGTGTCGGTCACAAAGCCAAACCGAGGCTGGCACAACAGCACGATGGAGGCTGCTACTGAGCGCCTTGCAACCCTACCCTGTACCGCAAAAACCAGAAACAAATCCGCCAAAGTGTCGATCATAACATCATCATGAACCAATTCCATCTGAGAAGACCGAAGTTGGAGATCCGGATTGAGCTCAATTCTATCAAAGAGTCGTGCGCCAAAACCGACAAGATAACCAAAGCAACAATGAGCCCCGACGAGACGAGGCAGTGGCGCGACGAGAGAGCCCGAACCTACCAAGAAGACGCAGTTCTCCATCGTCAAAAACGAACCGGCAATGGCACCTCTGAAAGCAAACCCTAAGGGAACATTATCTAGCAGCTCCCAACAGCCTATGCTTTTAACTTTGAATATATTATCTACAATTATTAGAATTGGAATTTAGATTTCTCTCTAAAGTTCCTACTTCAATCAGAATATATCAAAACTTAGCTTGTAAATTGTATTAATTTCTCTACAATAAATAAAAAAGCACTTAGGCTTCTTCATATATCCCGAGTCCTCTCTCCCTCACTATCTGATCACCAGGCCAAACAACATCACTTTCATCACTTTCATGGATAACTTTGGTGAATTGAAGATACATATTAACATCAACTTATTAGGAACGTACATACTTCAAGAGAACTTGAACATTCCAAATTGGTTTCGGTTTTTGATGAAAACTGAGAACACAAAGATACATCTGTAGTTTCCAAATACATGTTGAACCAAAAAAAACAACCTATAAACTCCAAGCTTAACCTATCTTACTGGAAATCCTCATAGTGAAAGTTCTTCAATCCTCGTGTCAGTCTGATGAATGGGGTGAATATCATCTCTACTAAACAAGAGATAAAATACTACACAAAAGAATCAAGCCCTGCACATGAAAATAGCCGTATTATGGGTTGTGAGCTTCTATGTCAACATGCCGAATGCCGGGTACGAGTTCCTGAATCTCGTTTTCCAGCCGATCAACCTCGCTTCCTAAAGCGGTAACCACTTCTTCACCTGCAAAAACAACTCTTAAGTTAAGGAATATTGTTAACTAGACAGTAATAAAGCAAATTAAATGAGGGGTAATAAGATAAAGTTTGTATCACTTTTGTTGGAAGCACCCAAAAAGAAAAACGTATCAAGTTTGCTGAGACCGAGTACATTACAACACCACAAGATGAGTAATACTTTGAAAAAGAAAACATGCATCATACCGTAAACAGACATAAGCTTCAGCAGTGCACCGTCATCTTCTGTCGCAGCTTCGCGAAACTATAGGTAATGAATTTATAGTATGTTAATGCACCTAGTCAGAAAAAGTTTCCGATCTTTTATTCAGTTTCTGTAACATGAATTCAATTTATCAATTTTTAACCAGAAACAAGAACATTTATGCGAAGCCTGTAAAAAGGTATGAAATACATAGGGTGCGATTTGAAACATTTGAAGACAAAACTTAAAGATTCAGAAGATTTTGACTTGTCTAATCTAATGAACGAGATGACAACCTGTCTTGCCCATTCTTCACGTCCTGTCCTTTTTAAATAGTTCTGCACCACCATTACTCCGTTAAAATCTGTTACAAACATACATAACTAAATGAAGAATACGATTGAGTCTATGAATGAATGTCTTGGAAATCTCAGAATGAGCTATAGTCTAACCATGACATTTCCCAGAAGTCCTCATGATTGTACATGGGTGACTCATACAGTAAACAGACAAAGAACTGAATATTCAAAGAACCCAACCTATCGAGAACATCAAAGTTTATAGTGCCTAAACTGTTTATAACATTGCTTCCTCCACTGAAGGAATGATAGAATTGTGATTTACCAGAATTCCAAATAGCAAGAAACTAACCACCACACAAGGTAAAACATGTTTACCTAAATCTCAAAACACGCCTAGTAATTACCGCATATTCAACCTTCAGAAACTCAACAAGTAACTCCTAATGATACCAGCTACCAATAGTTGCTAGTACAGGTAACCCAAGAGTATGCATGCTTTTATCAGTCAAATGAAAGGTTTTCAGTGTATTAGATTTGGATTCATTGACAAAATCTCAAACCAAAAAGGAACTTGTCCACTAAAAGCTGGCCGGAATATGCATGTTCAGTAAAAAAATAAAAATAAAGACAATGCTTGAGCAGATACTAGTCCTGATTCTACATAAGTCATCATTATCATCATACTGCACCTTAATCCCACCATAGGCCAGTTGCATGAAGTTTATGGTGTCAACTAATTATCTAAATTCAAATAACACTATATACTGGCCACTAATGACAAGCAGCTAATACAGACAAAAAATAGATTCGAGTAATTCAAGCTTCATATTTTAACACAGAGAGGAAAACAAAGGTTCTGCAGAAAAAAATATACCAATCTCTGCCTTAAATCTGAAGAATCCAGGTCCAATCACCTCACTTTTGCAATCGTACAGAGCATCTACAACCTTCAAAATGAAAACCCATTTACACAGCTGTTTGATACATAACACAATATAAAATTATATTGGTCGCCGATTCCATACTGGGTCATTCTTCAAGAAATGAAGAACCTTCTGCATATCATGGTCATCGATTGCTCTACCTATCAATGCATGACGATTCCGCTGAATCAAGAATATAGCCACCTGCACAAGCAATCCACATAAGTACAATGCTAACAATAAGCTTCCAAAAAAGTCTCTCAGGTTGTCTAATCTTAAACATTCAATGGTAGCTGTAATCAACCTTCTCAGGACTCAGAGTTCTCCAGGAACAATCTTAACAAGCCAATATCACTTTCTGCCTCTAGAAATACTGACTTAAGAATCCATTGGGCAATCATCCTCAACAGTTGGCATCAGACAATCCCTAAAGCTAAAAGGGAACCCTGTTATCATTATCCATTGGAGCCTTAATCAAGTTTGAAGGAGCCAAGCCTAAAGACTCAGAATTTTCTTATGCATGATCTTTATAAGAAGGATAGCATGTCCTAAACTAACAAAAACCTGGTTGTAACGTACACAAAGCCTTAAGAACCTCAGAATATTAGCTCAACCTTTCAATGAAGATGCAAGCTTCACATATACAGCATTTATCAATGAATGAAGTAGCAAGTGTTAGTGAATGCTACCACAGAACAATTCTCACAATGCATGGAAACAGAAATCTCTAAAGCTTTAATCATTCATTTCAGTGAAGCAAAGACAGAAAATCTAGAGCAAGATATTTTGGGTTCAAATTACTAGTCCTTGATAGCTTAAATGTACAATTAAAGTGCTGCATTCTAGCAAATCCTATAATTAGACCAATAAGATGGAAGCACACTTACCATTCCAAGCAGATTACCAACTACAATTGAACCAGCGGCATCATATATAGCATTGCCAGTAGCATTAACTGCAACTAATGATGCTCCAGCTATCAAAAGGCCAGTTACTGCAGCACCATCCTGGAAAAAATGGCATCATTTAATTTATTTATTTAATGGAGTAATTATTAACAAGCTTGAATTGATAAAACTAAACAGCCCAAAAAAAAGCCTTATTTGTGCAATAGAGCAATGCTATTACCATGGAACACAAAAATAAGAAACTGCTCAAGCACTGGCAGAAGTGTATATAGGTAAGAATCTTTTGATCATTTAACACGACAACTCGTGTGTTCAAAACTCCTTAGCATTCCTCTTCTAAATTCTTCAATAGGCCAACTATTAGAATTGTCTACAAGAACCTTTGTTACTAATATAGCCTGGAAAAAGATGCACTTATGTATTTGATTACTTGTATAAATTTCCTAACTTCTTTAATAGTACTCCCTCTGCCCGTCAAAAATTGATACATTTGACTTTCATGTTTCAAGGTTCAATGTTTAACTCAAATTTAAACAAAGATAAAAAGTGAAAAAAAAATCACAAAAAAATATATTTGGAAAATTTACATTTCAATTTATGATATGCATATGAATTATGTAACTTTAAATATCTAAACATTCATGGAAAAAAAATCGTAGATTAAATACCGTGAAAAAGCCAAAACAAATGTATCAACTTTCGGCGGACGGAGGGAGTATAATAGTATTTGTGCAGTTTGATAAAGCTAATTTAGGATTTAATTAAAATAGCCTTAACCGTAGTTGATTGTAATATTTTTTGGGACTTCTAAAGTCAATTGGCATCTAGTGTACTAGCAACAGTCTACTAACTACATTAATAGTCAAGAACTCATAGGATTAGATGTTTGTACTGACTCAGTATTCCTATTCTTTTATGCTTTATTCAATTAACGCTTATAGTTGTCAACTATGTTATCGTTGAGACCTAATAGGATCAAATGTTTGTATGCCTAATTCTATGATGGTGTCAACTAATGTTATGCATGAAGCTTCTTTAGGACGATAAGTAGCAGAACTTCAGAAATAGCAGTTTAAAAGTTTTCTCTTAGGAAGGCTTCAAAATTTATCCCAACCCAACTTAATGTTTACCTATTAGTGTTCTTTAATGCTTTGCTTGCTGTATCAACTACCAAAGACCAAAGTCAAGCACGCTAAAACCTATTCTAATCAAACACCTGAAATCCGTTCACATCTTCTCAGCTTCACATCCAGAGGCATTCGCAAGTCTCAAAAATTGCCTTTTCTAACTAGAGAAGCTAATGCAGCACAAACATCAGCCATAGTGCCTAAGAAATGCAAGGAATGATGCCATCAATCACCTTACCTCCGTCATGACAGCGACAGATGTAGGATCATGCCCACGCCAGACATAGTCTCGCACTGTCATTCCCTCTGCAGCTGCACCCTTTTTGACAGCTTGTATTGCTACAACTAGAGAGGCACCTGAAACCAAGAAATGACAGCATAAAGAGAGGCAGGATACTACTCAAAGTACCAACGACTATGTTTATCGACCATACCTTCGATCAAAAATGAACCACCTATCACCAAAGCTGCATAGTGAATATTTTCGGGAGGCTGAAGAAGACAGAGAAATCAATCAACTGAAAGATCTATTAGAAAAGAAATTGAAGAACAAACAATAAATGCAGAACAGACTGTTGATTTAAGAAACCTGCCTGTGAAATCCACAAGTTTTGAATTCCATGCACAATTGTAGCACCAGAGCCAAGACAAAAGATGCCAACAGCGGATATCAGGGACCAAACAAACCTCTCTTTGGAATAGCCATAGCTGATAAAAATGAAGATTTTTCCAGTAAGTTCATAGACTCTGTTGTTTAAACACCTCGAGGTGATTCTAAAAGTGATCAATTCCAACTTTCAGACGCAATTTTGATTAATCACTTATAAAGATCCTCGATCTAACACTAAACAACACACCCGTGACCATGATCATCATGTTATCAGAAGTGGAACAATAAATAAGTCCACAACTAAACCTCCCTAGGCCCTCCATTTCAACAATCACTACTCAAGCATTTTGATTAATACTTTTATCTTCAATGCTAAATTACATATACCAACAACGTTGTAAATTCATGCTTCGTCTTCAAGAGACATCTTTGCAAATGTTGCTGGGAAGGAGAAAGGACAAAAGAAGCTACTCAAGGATTATTTTTTTTTTAATCCAAGAAATGACATAAATGTGAATCGCATTATCTGAAAAAAAGTACACAATGTCTCAGTGGTTGATGGGGAAAATAGGCCATTTCCATGAGATGAAGGGAAAACTTACGGATGAAGAGCATCTGGAGCACGCCTTGAACTACTTAGACCATAAGCAAGAAGTGCCTATCATTTCAAAACAAATCAATAGAACAGCAGAAATCAGAAGAATTAACTACAGATAAATTACAGAACAAATAACAGGAAACCTTGTTACCATGACTGTCATCCACAAAATATCCAAATTAAGAAGAGTTCAGAAAAGGAAAAGAAGAACAAATATGAAAATAAGACTTGGGGACAAGATATACCTGATTCGCGAAGTCTGCAACTGAGTGGATTACTTCCGCCAAAATAACATGACTAGAAGTTGCTAACCAGACACCGAATTTGAGAGAGAAAACAAGAAAGTTGCACCATAATGCAGTTGTAACAGCTCTTTGACTGTTAGAAGAAGATTGGGAGGGGAAAGATGGGTAAGTTGGTGAAAGGAAAATCAGAAAGCAAGGGAACAACTCCTGAAGAGAGAAAACTTTAACATGAAAGAAAAAGAACAAGTAGCTTACCCTTTGGCCACAGCTTAACTTTCTATCTGATTCTAAAGAAATCAAGAGTAATTGTATACTACTCTCACAACCATACCCACATTTGCAGATATCCAAAAAAAGTACCCCAGATAATGAGTTCCAGACAGCATAAAAGGAAACACATGAAAAAACAAGTCAAACTTGCACTTTCTGTAACACACACCTCTCTCTATTCTCCACTTATTTTTCCAAAATTTTCACTTCATATACACTGCTCTGAGGTGGTGCAAAGTACAAAGAGTAAATTCCTTATGGAAAAATAAGACAAGAACTCAGCAAACTAGAATAGCTGACACCTATGAATTCACTTATCCTATCTTAGTAAAGATGTAAAAGGCTGCTTAAAGATTCCTCCCTTCCCAAACTGCTTGCCCTATCCTTATTGTTTTTTAATCATTGAAAATGCTTTCTCTTGCTCCCAAATCATGTAAGAATCAAAGAAAAGTCCTTTGAGATTGGGCATCATCCAACTGGTTGTCCATAAAAACTTGACAGCCTCAGACACTCCCATAGTTTAGCAAGACAAATCCAGCACAATCTGAGCCACAAACAACGCAAGAGAAGGTGAGCTCAACAACTAAAAGAGTATTCCTCCCGATTGGCCTCCTCATAGAGACAATAAACCAGTATTTCGTTACTATTGATAACTATTATAAATGTAACTCTAACTAGTATTCCTCCCAACCCAACCATGCACATACCATTAAAGAAGCATAGTAGTAAGAAGACGTGAGTGCCGGTTCATATCCATGAAACGAAGACCAAAATTCATACCTATGTTGATCATTTATTTCAATCTTTTTTAGCTGCTTCGACTTGGTGAACAAATCTGCACATACATTGCTTACTCAGAACACCCAACTGCAGACCGCCAAAAAGAAAAAAAGAAAAAAAAAACAAGAGAAATAAGTAATGGACAGAATGGAAAAGGAACACTAACTTCGATGAGGAGATTGAAAATAAGCATGGTTCTGATGACAGTGGCGTTTATCAAACGAAACAAAACCCAGTAACGCAAAAGGTTTCGACGAGTAGTTCACGAAGCAAAAGCCGCCTAGCTGATTGTTGTAGGAGCTTAACGGAGAGCTCTGGTTTCCACTTTCGAAACTTCGGTGAAGATTAGAACCGCCGGCTGAAGATAGAAACAGAACTTTTACGGCGGAAGAGTTCCTGGAGGAGCCGATGAGGCGAGAGAGGCATCTAGATGAAGCTTGCATTATACGGTCCGATAGAATTCAAACAGGCCTGTGTAACACCTGAGTTCTCCGGCGAAAACTTTCCGATTGGAAAATTGATGACAATCAGTTCAGGTTTCAGTCGGTACTGTCTCAACTATACAAGTGGTTGTCAAAAGTTATTTTCTCCTTTGGGTAAACTGCACAAAATTCTTTACGCCAATAATTTACAAAATGAAAATAAAAAGGTTTGGGTGTTTTGGGTGTATGGGTTTATTTGATTTTTTTAGCTCTAATCTTTTCCAATTTTACTTAGAAACATTCGGTTCAATATTTAAGCGATTTAATCATTTATACCAGTAATTGGAGTGTATTTTCTTATAAAAATAGTAGAAATTCGAATTATAAGTTATTATAAAAAATTCACATGCAATATAATATTGTATATTTCGTGAGTCCTTACTATTTATATAAAAAATTGAGGAGTGCAAGTAATAAATAAAAAGAATATAAGGGCTAATTAGTATAGTAAGAGAAACTTTGAAGTCCAATTTGTATAATAAAGGAAAAGTTAATATATCTCCTCCGTCCTAAAATATTACCCACGTTTTTTTTTAACATTTAATCTATAATTGTTTTATTACAAAATTTTAACTTGTAAATTATACAAATTTATATTCAAATGAAAATTTAATTTGTCTAGTTTCTAAATATATTTTTAAAGATTTTTAAAATATTTTTTTCTTGATGAAAGTTTGAGTCAAACACAAATAAAAAAGTCAAACGTGGGTATTTTTATGGGACGGAGGGAGTACTACTTTGTCAATAGGGGCTTCAAAGTTGGGGTTTTAGGGGTGAAGAACTTCATTTTTCACCGATTGTTTTTCAGAGTGAAAAACTCCATTTTTTCACTTTCCATTTATCGGACGTAATGTGAAAAACATAAAAGTGAATTCGCCTAATTCACGTGAATTAGGCGAGTTCATGATTTCTTCATTTTTTCGGTTCTTCACTGCCAGGCTCGATCCTTCTGAGCTACCTCCACCGCCGTCCCTCAATCACAGTCGTTAGCCGACCAGCAACTCGCAAATTCGACAAGTCCCCCTCCAGCTCGCCTCGAACCTTAATCGGCCTTCCCAGCGTCGCGGCTGGCCGCGACCTGAATCGGCCTCCTCCGTCCGATTCCGTCGCCAAACACCGTCTTCGTCTTCCTCCTCCGTTGCCAAACACCTGAATCAGAAAGAAAAAAATGAAGATGTTGGATTACCTGCACGAAAATAATAGAGCTGTAGAAAAAGAACGTGCTCGGTTGCTTCTTGTCCTCTTTGTCTCCCTCCTCCGCCGTCGTCTTCACCGCTTCCACCTTCGTCGCTTCCACCGCTTGTTGTGATCCTCATCCACTGCCTCCATCTTGTTCCTCCCAGATCTGTCACGCTTGAAATAGGAATCGGAGAGAGGGAGGCGGCATGAGGGAGGCGGTGATAATGGGGAGTTGCCAAACGTAAGCATGATACAGACCCTCAAAGTTGGGCTTGGTGAATTAGAAAATCAACTTCACTTGTGAATTTCGTGTTTCACCGATGAAAAAACTTATCCTCAATCCCCAACTTTGAAATCTCCTAATATTGAGTTGCTCTTTAGTTGAAGTGAAATTATCAAATATGACCCCAATGTTTGGCATAGTCTCCACTTTGTCCCCGTATTCTCAGAGTCCCAAAAAGATCTCTAAGGTTTGATGAAACCTACCAAAAACACCCTTAGCCCTAGCAATTTTACCTAATAGTTTTATCATCTAACCTTTTTACGCTCTACCTCATCTGTTACACCCACTAAGGTCCGGTAAGGTTCCTCCGATGTAGAGTGGCTGACGAGCAAAATATTACAGGATGGAAGTGTGAATTCAGATACGTGAATGCGTTTAACTCTGAGTTTATTTCAGTTTGAGTATCGTCTGGTAGGACCTGTTTATGTAGGGCTATTGTTTATTGTGTGTCTTGAGTGTTTTGGGTTAAGTGTGAGGGTTGAAAGTGGGAAACAGAAATTGGACAGAGGACCAGGCGACCGGCCAGGCGACTAGGAGTTCTGGCAGGCGATCGCCTGGCCTCAAAGTTGAAAGAGCACAGAGGCTCAGGCAACCAGCCAGGCGAGCGAGGTTCATGGCAGGCGATCGCCTGAACCTAAAACTGGAAGTGGCCAGGCGAAGGAGCCCTGGTGCAGGCGATCGCCTGACCCGAGGTGAAAAAGGACAGGGAGCTAGGCGAGGGGCTAGGCGATTGGGTAAAAACCCAGGCGATTGCCTGGTACCCAGAATGCGAATTCTCGGAAAGCTTTAAACGTGAAAAACTGAGTTGGTCTCATTTCTCACAAACTTCATCTTCTTCGTAGAGAGAGAGGGAACTCGAACCTCAAGCCTTCCCACACTCCCAAATGCTTAATATTAGCCCGAAATTGAAGGAAATTTGTGCTTCATGCGGGATTCCTCACCGAAGGGAAGAATCTATAAAAGGAATTGTCAACCATTCACTGTTTGAGAGATGTCTAGAAGTTGGGTTCGAAACCTAGGTGAGTTCTCTGAAGTTTTTTGTTATGATTGGGCTTGTAGGCATGTTCTAACGTCTAATTAGAGTTAGAAGCATGATTTACAACACTAATTGTGGGTTGTTTGAGGTGAATTCGAATCTAGGTTTCATGGAGCCCTGAGTATATATTATTAGGGAATTGTGTAATTAGGGTCAAATTACTACTATTGGGCATAATTGGAATAACATTAATACTTAGAATGTTGACCAATTACATAGTAGAACTGTTGGTTCTAATGTATCTATATGATGATTCTAAGCAACATTAATACTTGGTGTAAGTTGCGAATCACACTGTATAATGGATT
>JBBYHH010403609.1:0-20217 GCA_038382905.1 Daphne laureola
CTTTCATGTTATAATATCAGTTATGTGTGACTCTATCATTCCCTTATTTTAATATTTTATTCCGTATCCTTTTCATATTATAACCTGGGTTAAAATTAGTATCAGAGCCAAGTTGACGTAAAATTAAAGTTTCATAAGTTTGAGGGCCTAAGTAAATAAACCTGCAAACTTGAATGACTAAAAATCCTGCTCGCAAACCTATAGGACTTCTTTGTTAGATTCTCTTCAAATTTAGGACTTGTTTGGGAAAGATCAAATCTATAGAACTTCATCGTTAAATACCTCAAATCTATAGGACTAAAAATGACCATTACCCATGGAGGGAGTATATTGGTAAGAACTAATCATTCAAATCTTGGAGTTGATTACATGAATCTTGCGTCTTTATTTCGCTCAATATAATATTATGGGAACAGTCAAAATATTGAATTTTACACTCATATGGTCCGTGTAATTTCTATATTATGCCCCCACTCATTTCAAATGTTTAATACTCTCTCTCATCAAATAATGTTCCACTTTGTATTGACGTGAAGATTAAGATGAATGTATGATTGTGTATAGTTTGGCATAACTACTCTTTAGTTGAGATTGCACAAAAAATGAGATAGAAAAAATAAAGATAAAGTAACGATAGTTTAGTAACTTTTGAGAGAGAGGTTTCCATTTAACACAAATGTACTCCATCCATCCTGAATTAATTGGACCGTTTTTTTTTTCTTTTTTCATAGTATTTAATCTATGATTTTTTTTTCATGAATATTTAAATGTTTAAAGTTAAAAAAAAAAAATTCAATCATAATTTGCAACATACTTTTTCTAAATATATATTTTTAGAAAAAAATTTCATTACTTATCTTTATGAAAATTTGGGTCAAATATTGAACTTTGAAACGTGATTGTCAAATGAATTAATTAATTCAGGACGTAGGGAGTATAATTTTTCAAGAATGGAGTTATCCTAACTTGCCCCCACTTACACAATTTTCTGGCTCGGTCCTTGAATGCAACTAGGACTGAGAAATGAAATGAGCCGGCTCGAGCTCTTACGAGCAATGACGGAACTACATTAGGACGGGAGGGGGCAACTGCCACTCCTTCAATTTTGAGATGGATGGGGTGTATAGTAAGTATTTTATGGATTTAGATGATAATTTGTCCACCTAGCCCCCTCTACCCATTCCAAATAAAATTTAACCCCAGATTTAATTAAACAGCAACCCGGTTTCTCTCAATTATATACAATTTATCTCAAATGAATTTAAATCAAGTTGCTTGACTGATATATGATCTTTTGCATAATTATCAAATACCCCAAACGTTTGTCATAATATATAATTTGTCCCTATATTTTGAGAATTCATGAGTTTCAGCCAATATACTACTCGCTCTATGTATATTAACTACTAGGTCGCCCCCCCTCCCCCTATTAAAAAATCCTGATTCCGTCACTGCTTATGAGCCTAACGAGCCGAGTTTCACGAGCCTTGAGCCCGAGCTCAAGCCAGTTTTGAAGCTCGTATATTATTCGAGCTGAGCTCGAGCTTTAGAGGCTCAGCTCGATGAGGCTCACGAGCCTCATGGTAATACCCCATAATATCCTCATATCGAACTTTATGAGTTTTCGAGCCTCACGAGCTCGGTTCGAGACTGATCGAGACGAGCTGAAACGAGCTTACCTAGCAACAATATCGAGTCTCATGAGCTTTCGAGTCGAGCTCGAGCCCGATTTTAGGCTCGGATAGAATTCGAGCCGAGCCTAAACTTAACGAGCTTGAGCTCGAGCTTGCCGAGCTCGGTCTCGGATCGGCTCCTTCTCACCCCTAAATGCAACCATAAGCCTGGTTTAGGGACTCAGTTTGGAATTTGTCCATCGTATGGATAATCTGCTAAAAACTTGTTTTTGAATAATGAAAGCTAGTACTACTTTTCACAATAACAGAGTGGACAGAGTAACGATTAAGGAAGCTTATGAGTTAAGCTGCATTTAATTGCTGTGGAATCTGAATTTGCGGTTTGGGTTAGGTGTGAAGGGAAGAAGTGTCACCACCGTAAACCCAATCAGGAAAACAGATAGTTTTGGGAAATCTGGCGAGCGCCGAGGGGCTCGCATCACATCGTTGAGGATTGCAATCTCGCCGATCGACGACGGCGACGACGAGGCTTTCCGGCGTTGGCGCCGACACCTCTCCATCCATGGCATATTCATGGGCTTCCGGTTTCAGGATCTTCCTCCTCATCATCCTCACCGCCGCTTTCATCTTCGCCTGTTTCACTCTCCCCGTTGAGCAGGTATCCGTTTTTTATTTCCATTTGTTTATCCGTGCTGCATTCTGCGATTTATTATGGGGTGGCCTTTTGAATTGATTGGATTAGGGTTTCATTACGAATTTAGACGAGCTTGTTTTGTTGTTCTTGTATATTCTTCCCCCTTCAGCTCTCAAACCTGGGCTGACTCACTTGCTGGATTGTTTTCGATTTTACGCTACAACTTTTGATTTTCTTCTGCATTATGTTGTTGCAGCCTATAACTTGAAAGGAATTTATGAAACGCAGAATTCATGCAATTTTCATCTCTAACATTGTGGTAATGATTTTCATGTAATTGTATGATGATCTTCATACAGAATCATGTGGATGTTTCTTGCAGATATTGAAGGATTTTCTATTATGGGTTGAGGAGGATCTTGGACCATGGGGCCCTCTGATGCTGTAAGTCCCTTAATCTTTCATCTGTACAACCAGTAGAACAATGGACATTTATTGTAATGGTCCCTAGCTTTTACTAGTTTTTAAGGTTTTGTCGAAACTGTAGGTCGGACTTGCTTTGACTAATTCGAAAAAGTAGACCTGTTCCTTGTCATAATCTGTTGAGGTCGTGTGTTTCTCATTGCTAACTGTAAAATGTAGAAAACCAGAAACAAGTTATTCTTGAAAGAATAACGCAATGCTTTACTCATGGCAACAAATGTTTTTGTTGTTTGTTCGCACACTTTGAATGAGCACATGGGAAATCTAGCTTGTTCTTTCTTATCAATTCACCAGAGTAGCTATATAAACATGATCTGTGCCTTGGTGCCATCATTTGTGTCTGATGGGGATATGTGGATGACAATCATGAACTTATGTCCCTAGTTTATATGGGTACTGGTAGTGGTAGTTGATCTCATTTGGCTTCTTAAAAATGTTTTAGGTGAAATATTTTATGGCTAAATGTAGGATTACACTTGGTAAATGAATTGTCACTGATTACTGCTAGAATTTTATTTCTATTATTCATGTATTAAATGATATACAGGGCAGTTGCATACATCCCTTTGACAATCTTGGCAGTTCCAGCCTCAGTACTTACTGTAAGCATGAAACCCCTTTTTCTTATCTTGTAAGTAAAGATGGCCTTGTTTTCTGTGCTTTAATACCATATTGAATGTTTTCTTAAATTCACTGTGTAGTTTGCTTCAGAAGTGGCCATGTTCAGTAACCATTAAATTTTCGCAAGTGAAAATTAAATTTATCTGTATCAATGTTTATATTCAGTGATCTTGTCATTGGGCTGAATACTTTATCCTGTTTTCATAACGAAACTTGTTTATCTTTTTGTGTCGAATCATAGTAATGTTGTAATCCATGTTTTCCTTCACTGTTCAATATTTTTCTATTAAAGCTGGGAAGCATCCAGTCCAGGCCTGATTCCCACGTTAGTTCAAAACTAACTTGCTGGTTGCCATTTTGTGTTGTTGGTGTTTGGCCATCTGAATCTACAAATTTGTCAGTAGTAATAAGTTTTAGGAATATCTTGTTTGGACAATCTAGGTTTAGGTGGCTTTAATAACAAATGCGCAAAAACTTTATGGAAGATAGTGTGCTAGAACTCAAGTTAAGAGATTTTTGCTTTTCTGGTGTCTGGTTGATTAAAAATTGACTTGTCTGCTCTCTTGTCATTTTATGAGCTATTCTGATAATTATTTATTCCTTTTTGCATGTTCAAGAATTGGTAGTCTGAGAAAAATGGAACTCAAAAGGATTCTTTGACAACTCATGCTTACTTGCCTTGCAGCTTGGTGGTGGTTATCTTTTTGGTTTACCTTTGGGTTTTCTTGCTGACTCTGTTGGTGCAACCATTGGCGCTGGAGCTGCATTCCTTCTTGGAAGAACGGTGATTTTCTACCTTCGTTTGTGTTTATCAACGTCAGTCTTTCTGTTTATTCTCTTTTATGATATGTTAAATTCATACAGTGGTACTTGTTCATGTTTTTGTTTTTGTTTTGTTTTTTTTTGTTTTTTTCCTGTGCAACCTGTTTGGTTGTGGCACATCTTCGCTTATGTTATATTCATGTTTAAGTTCACCTTCTAGGCTGGTAATTAAGCTTTTCAGTTTTATTTGATTTCCTATGTTATTTGAACATTTGCAGATTGGGAGGTCTTTTGTTGTTTCTAAATTGGAAGATTATCCTCGATTCCAGTCAGTTGCAATCGCAATTGAAAGATCTGGCTTCAAGGTTCAAATGCTTCACAGACTTCTAAGATTACTCTGTCTTGACAATTTTATGAATGAACATGCATTTTTTACACTTTTTAGTTGGAGCAATAGACTAGGAAACACTCCATGTTAATTACTTGTTATAACTGTTCTTTCTGCTTTCTTATTTCATGTTTTGTGATAACTCATCTATCTCTTAATTCTGTCTCTACCATTTCTTTTTTCTCATTTGTTGCTGCTCAGATTGTTCTCCTTCTCCGCCTTGTTCCACTACTCCCTTTCAGTATGCTGAACTACCTCCTGTCTGTAACTCCAGTACCTCTAGCGGAATACATGTTGGCTTCCTGGCTGGGAATGATGGTATTACCTGCTCATTTTGTCCCTTGTTTTTGTTTGACTAGCATTTCATGATGAGCTTCTCGACATGGTTGAACTGGCATGTATTTTTCTGGGAAGCTAAGGTCTTAAGGTTTGATCCTTGGCTGAAGAGGGTAAGGGGCGGCCTGCTTGGTGGTTGGCCATGTGTGTTGGGTTCCAAAAAGAGCCAAAAGAAAACAATATTTTAACTTTGTGGTTGTTTCAGTTAGGGAAGGAGCTATTTTATGAACCCGGATCTAGTTATGTTTGTTCCATTAAATTAGGGCTCGTCCGGGAGTACCCTCTGACCACAAAAGCTCATTAAAGGGAGCCTTCTTACCGTAATGCTCATGAATGGAAACCTCGTGATCTCTGCAGAACATTATTTTCTGATGAACAAATTGGCTAAGACTTTACCCTTTCATGTTTCCATTCTTCCAGTTATAACTTGCATAAACTGAATATTGTTTCTGTTGCAGCCAATAACTCTTGCTCTAGTATATGTTGGAACAACTCTCAAGGATCTCTCGGATGTGACACATGGATGGAGTGAATTCTCAAAAACTCGATGGGTGAGTCGTTTTGGTTTCATCTCCTTCAAATTGTTGGATTAATATCGACATGTATTTTGCTGCTTGGGAATGGTTTCCGATATGAAATGTTCCTTAAAAGTACAGATGCTACTTTAATTGGGTCATTCACTTTTCTAAAATTAATCGACATTATAAATTCACGCAAATTAAAATATACTTTAATTTTTTTAGGCCCGATGCCTTTCTTGCTGAAACCTTTTTGCGAAGGAATAGTGAGATGAAATTCTAAAACTGTTATCACGAGGTTTCTTTATTCCCGCACTTCGTTGCGGGTGCATGTTAGTACTTATTTATCGAGTAGAAATATGATAGAGAAAAGTCATTAGAAAAATAAAGGAAAGTAAATAGACTTTTAGAGTAATTTCAAGTTTAATCTATTAATGGAAAAATGGGAAGAAAGAGAAAAGCCATTAGAAAATACAAATTCTATCAATTGAATCAACATAAATCTTCATTTTATTTGAGGTCATTAAAGGGAAAAAGCTATTTTCGTGTTTCGTTAGAAAAGAATAGACGTTTAATAGAAATCGAATAGAAAGACTTTTAAGTGTATTATTAGATTGTGAATACATGGGGTATTCTTGCACGTTTTAGAAAACTTTGATGACTATTAGAGTCGTTTGACCATTCATTGCTGACAACATATGGTGTATTAGACCGTACTGCCTCTAAAAGAAAACGTTGTCGTTTAATATATTGACGGCCAAAAAATAAAGTTAAAATCACTACTATTCACAAATATCAAATCAACTTCAACAAATAATATATAGGTAAATAAATATATATATATATATATAATTAAATGTAAATGTAAATGTAAATAGAAATGGAAATTTGATGATATGAAGTGTCGCCAAAATGGATATGATCGTACCAAATTATACATCTTAACAATTGGTTGGGATGTTACTGTTCATAATTGGGTTTTAATATGATGATATGGTTATATATGAAAGTTGTGTTCCACTTTCGATTCCATGGTTGTGAGATTTTCATATATTATACATATATACATTTGTGAATATTATGAACAATATTTTTTTGTCATTTTCTCTGTTTTTTTTTTTTTACTCTAAAATAACTCTTAAATCCCTCATCCCTTTTAATGTTTTTAACATATTAGTCCTTAAATGTTTTAATTTAATATGACAATTTATCTTTCAATTTTTTATTTGAATAATTTGTACTTTTTGTTATTAACTTCACATTTTTTTATTTTTTTTTATTTGTGCACATTAATTTCTTACACGTTTTAATTTAAATATGAACAGTCATCTCTTTCTTTATTAACTCCATTTTTTTTAATCAATTATTATTTTTATTGTTGCATATTAACTCCATACGTTTAAATTTAAATATAGAATGAACAGTCTTTCACTTTTTTAAATATTAAAAAAAAAACTGTAATGTTTCTGTACATTTTCTTGTTTAGACATTTACATTAACCGTTACTTCTTATTAAAATTCACAAACATACGACATATGCTCGATTTCTATACTTTACGTTAGAAATATTTTTCTTTATAATATTTATATATAAACATGAAACATTTAACATATAAATATTTATGTTAAATTTACTTATTGTATCTCATACACCTAAATATATGTGAAAAAAATGTACCAATCAAAGTTATGCAACTTAAAAATTACAGTTATTTTTTATAAAAATGATTGTGTATTGAAAGGTAAAATATTAATATGATTCATTTTATGATATTTTATTTTACATTGATTATCATATGAAAATTAATAGTATTAACTAATTTATCGTCTTACTAAAAAAAAGTTTCTAAATTTTAATTTTTTTAATTACCCCGAAACTAGTTATGCACAAATATGAAATTTGGTATCATAATTGTCAATGATTTCCCTTTTTCCCTTGCTTCTTTTCTTCAATCGAGCTCGCTCTTAATCCTTGCGATGATTGCAGGAGTGGTAATCGGTTTGTGATGGTTGGAGGAAGTACGAGGGAATCGAATCGCCCAGTAACGATCCTTCCCCGTCTCTGTTAGCCGACGGCGTTGCCGATTCAGCTGGCTTGATTCTTCGTCGTTTTCCGTTTGCTGGTGAGGTGAGCGGTTCGCAGTTCTTCCCCATCTTTTTGAGGTGCAACGTGACAGCAATTCGATTTTTGTAGCATTAATTTGCCTTGGCTTAGCAAGAATTCTTTCCTGACTGGAGCTAAGACGAGGGCAATTTCTTCTTTCTCTTGGTCTATTTATCCTTGCGGTGATGTGCAGGCGTGGGTTTCGGATGGTGATGGTTGGAGGAAGCATCGGGGAATCAGATTGCCTGAAATTTATGGTTTCTCTTCTCTGTTAGCCGACGGTGTTGCCTACACAGCAGGCTTGGTTCTTCGTTTTTTTAAGTTGGCCGGCGAGGTAAGCGGTTCGGATTCCTTCCCCATTTACTGGATGTAACTTATCAGCAGTTCGATTTTGTTCCATTGATTGGTTTTGGCTTACCATGAGCAAGGCTAATCGTTGAGTGATGGATTGAGTCTCTCGGTTTTTCTTTTTGGCTGATTTGTTCTTGTCAAGCAGCAAGGAGATACCCTTTTCCCAACTATCTGCCCTGATTCGTGCCGTGAACAGCCTGAGCGGCCCCTGCAAATGGAGAATCCCCTGCAAATGTCTCCATATCCGGCAGAGAACAGTGTGGAGGGTGATGACGAGAGAGATGAAGAAGAGGATGATGGTGTGGAAGATGAAGAAGAGGAAGAGGAAGAGCCGAGGTTGAAGTATCAGAGAATGGGGGGAAGCATTCCTTCCTTGCTCTCCAGCGATGCCGCTACGTGTGTTGCTGTGGCTGAACGAATGATCGCCCTTGGGACGCATGACGGCACCGTCCATATTCTTGATGTTTTGGGGAATCAGGTGAGCTTTTTCCCATTTGTCCTCTGGGGTTTCTTGGATCTCAGTTTAATATGTTAAAGTTATGAATATGTTTGAGTGAAATTTAATGTGCAGTCGAACTAATGTGGGTTTGTCTTACAGTTTAGTCTCTAGGCTAGTTTAGAATGAATAAGTCAGTGGATTATGAATAAGGTGATGTGTTACACTCAGTCTGGTTTAGTGAGTGATGATCAATATTAAATGTCTTAAGTTTTTCTGAATTCAATGGTGTAATCCTTACAATTGGTTCATTCAACCTGCTGAGGAGAGGAATGAAAGTGCAATTGCTTCGTTTCCTAATTCAAGTAAAGTCCTTTGTTGAAAATTATGGACTAGTAGTTTGACAACTTCTTTTTTTTCGCTTGCTGGTTTTCAGTAAAGGTGGTAGTGTTGAGGTGATCGAGTGCCATATGTTAGCTTAGTGAGTTTCTTTTCAATATTAAGTTGTCCTAGATATCATCTTTAATAACAACCAAAGCATTGGCTTAGTGATCATTGATCAAGGCTTGTGGTTGTTACTAGGAGGTATGAGGTTCATATCTTTACTCTCCTTTTAGCCTCCTTCCTTTTGGTGAGAAAATTGGAAAAATATACTGAGTATAATCTCTTATGATAATTGGTAAATGTGTAGCATAGATTCATGGTCAGTGATAAATCTTTATTTTGTGGTTTCTATGAGTCAATTTTTTTTATCCTACATTTAGGGTGTTGGTGCTTGGAATCAAAGTGCTCCTGTTTGTTCAGTGCGATTCACTTTTTCCTATTGATAGGTTAAGGAATTTCCTGCTCATACTGCTCCGGTCAATGACCTTAGCTTTGATCTGGAAGGTGAATATATTGCAAGCTGCTCTGATGATGGTTCTGTTGTGATAAATAGTCTTTTCAGTGATGAGAAATTAAAGTTTGAGTACCATCGTCCAATGAAGGCCATCGCATTGGACCCTGATTATGCAACAAAAGCATCTAGAAGATTCGTAGCTGGTGGTTTGGCAGGTCACTTGTATTTTAATACAAAGAAGTGGCTAGGATACAAGGATCAGGTTAGTGCTATTATGATGAAGAGTATGCAAAGCTCCCAAACACGATCAGTTCCAGGAAAAAATGCTCCCGCTTTGCGATAATGGCTGACACACTTCAAAGTGCTGCCTTCCAAATGAATGGCACTTTTCATATTTATACTGTTTTTCCATTTGGTCAAGCCACTAAGCATTTACCCTTTAGAGCTTGTCATAATTGTGTAATTTAGTTAAGGTTAACAATAACGACGGGAAAACATACATTCTTGACAAGATACTCTATCCCTATAAGTTACACAAACGCTATTTGCTGACGATCTCTGGACTGATAGGAGTATTATAAATTCTTTTCTGTAATTAAGTGTCTACGTTTGTAGGTTTTGCACTCTGGTGAAGGTCCAATTCATGCTGTGAAATGGAGGGCAAATCTCATTGCTTGGGCTAATGATGCTGGTGTAAAGGTTTATGATGCTGCTAATGATCAGCGCATTACGTTTATTGAGAGACCAAGGGGAAGTCCAAGACCTGAAATTTTAATTCCTCATTTAGTATGGCAGGTTAGTCAAAATTAGCCTGCCTGTCCATGCACCTTAGCAGTAGTGAAATAGTTTACACAGATCTAGTGATCTTAGTTGTTTATGGTTATCCACTACCATACTGTTTTCTTTTGCATCTTCGCTCCCTCTCAAAACAAGCATGTTTAGGCTCATAGAAAATGTTTTGAATAAACTCTCAATATGCCATGTTTAAAACAGAGGCCATATGTCTCTGAATTCAGCTCAGCAGTTTTCTTTGTTTATCATTTTTAGGATGACACACTCTTGGTAATTGGTTGGGGAACATCTGTCAAAATTGCATCCATAAGGATAAATCAGCAAGGAGGAGCTAATGGAACATATAGGCCAGTCCCTATCTCAAGTATGAACAAAGTTGATATTGTAGCATCTTTCCAGACCTCCTATTATATTTCTGGAATTGCTCCTTTTGGCAATACTTTGGTGGTGCTAGCTTATATTCCTGGTGAGGAAGATGGAGAAAACGAATTTAGCAGCTCCATGCCCTCACGGCAGGTATTCAATTTTATGTCTCTTCTGAGCTACAACTTTTTATGGATAGAATTGCCTCTTTCTATCATTGTATTCTTTCATGACAAATTTGTCTCATCAAAGAAACAGAATATTGGATTTAAGTTCCAGGATTGCTTCTTTCTCTCGTAGCGAAAATAACTTGGATGAAATGGTGTTAGAGTCTAGTCATAGTCTGGTCTAGTATCTTTGATGACAAAGGTTATTATTCTAAAGCTCGTTTATTCCTAAAGATAAATAAATTTTTTGATGGTCTTTTTTATCGATTATGGAAAAGTTCATCCTTGGTGCTTGTTATGCCCGTCATATTTATATTCCATAGAATGATCTAGGTTTTGCTAGTGTCCTCTTTCTCTAGTAGAAACTAGCAAAAGTGAACTCTTCTAGAGCTTCATATTTCTTGCTTAAGAGTAGTTTATTTACGGTGTGATCAGGAACTTGTGTTTGTGAAGACAAGTTGATGTTTTTTAAAATGAATGAGATGTTTGTGAGAGAAAAGTTGGAGGGAAAGTTGGCTTTTGTAAAACTTTGTGATAAATAGTTGAAGAAATTGGTGAAATTGAACACAGCCTTGCAGAAATTAGTTTTGATATGTATGTGTCACTGCGAAATCTGCTTGCTGCTAACAAAATTTTGTTTTAAATTTTCTTACCCGTTTCATTGAAGGAGCTTTTCCCATCAAGAAAAGCCCCATGATCTCAAAAGGATGTTATACAGGGCCTTTCCTTTGCAAGGACCATCACCTTTCTCTTTGAAAGATCCTGTGGGTTTTGATCAAGGTTTTTAAAAGCACGAAGCGCACTGAAGCGCTAAGGGATCTAAAGCGTGAAGCGCGGGCTTTAGTGATGTAAAGCGCCGTTTTAAAATTAAATGCTACCAGTCATAAATAGCATCAAACATGTTTAAAATAGTATGAAAAAAATATGGAAAACCATCCAAATAGTATTAAAATATATAGAAAATACTTTAAAGTCTAAATGGCAATGGCTAAGCTAGAATATATGTAGAGTTTTCTTTGAACTGTAATTATAGAATTTATTTATTAGATAAAAGAAAGAGAAAAACTTACGCCCTACAATCCATGTCAAGAAAGAAAACAACTCTTAGTTCCATAATATATTACTCTCTTAGTTCCATTTGATGAGCAGTTAGACACTTTCATTCAGGAATTAGAGACAGAGAGAGAAAAAGAACTAAAGTCACTTCAAGAAAAAATGGAAAGGAAGGTTAAATTGGAACTTGAACAGAAGATATAGGATTTATTTAGGTTTAAAAGCTTCTCTTTGAATGATTTTTGATTCTTTAGAACATGGAAAATAATTTGGTAAGTTTTGTTTCGCAATACAGAAAAGAGAAGCAGAATTACAGGTGCAAAGAGCTGAGTGATTGGCAAAGGCTGAACTGGCTATTGCTGAAGAGAGCAACCCAAATGTCACTCAGTTCACAGCTCAACTCACCCCCTAAAATTCATGTCAAGAAACAGCTGCCAAACAAACAAGGCAGCTGTCAAACAAATACACCCCTACAAACATGTACTCAAATGCAAGAACAAACTAGCCAAAAAAGAAACTCTAGACAGGAGTTAAAAAAATAAAATAATAAAGCCTGAACTTTTTGAAGCCCACGCTTCTATTGATGCACTGGGCTTCAGGGCTTAGCCCGCGCTTCATCAACATAGCTTCACATCCAAGGCGTTAAGCGCTGGAGGCTGAGGGCTTTGAGCTTTGCGCTCTAGGCGCGCTTAGAGCGCGCTTTTCATAACCTTGGTTTTGATCATGATTCACACCATGACTGCCTCCATAAATGCCAGAGCATAGCACACTTAGATTAGTATGGCTAGGACACATGGGATGACTTACACTCGAAGCCTCTGATTGTCATAGACCTAGTAGAAATGACTACTCGACACAAAAATAAGTTTCATGCAACTAGATGATTAAAGCAAGTATTTTTTAATTTTTGTTTTGTTTTTTTAAAAAAAAAACAGGTCTATATGGCTGCTGCACTCATTTTGCTATGTTCTTTTCCAGCATATACAAGTAGGTTTTTATGAACCTTTTGCGACCAAGGTGACTTAATAAAGTCAGCCATATCTGTACTAATAATATTGCGTGCATAATTCAGGGCAATGCCCAGAGACCAGAAGTACGTGTTGTAACATGGAGCAATGATGAACTTGCTACAGATGCTCTACCTGTACATGGTTTTGAGCACTACAAAGCTAAGGACTACTCTCTAGCCCATTCTCCTTTCACAGGTAGGCAATCAGTTTTCTAAAGATTGTTTGTGATTTACATTTGTATACTATCTTACTTTTGCAAAATGTGTATTTAGGCAGCAGTTATGCTGGTGGTCAGTGGGCTGCTGGTGATGAACCCATATACTATGTTGTATCGCCAAAGGATGTCGTCATTGCAAAACCGAGGTATTTGGGATGGATTTTTCTTTATAATCATGCCTGTGATAATGGTTCCATTTCATTACAAAATAACACGAAATTGTTTCCCTGGAGATTTACTTGGTACTCTATGTGACACAAGCTTCTTGTCAAGTACTGTCAGAGCTTAAAAAATTGGCAAATGTGTCATGACTTTTATCTCATCAATATAATGCTAAAGTGCTCTCTAATTTGTCTTTTAACTTTATTCATATGTTTGTGGTTATTTTTTTGAGACCTAGAAGTGATATTTTATTCGCAGGGATGCAGAAGACCATATAGCTTGGCTTCTTCAACATGGTTACCATGAAAAGGCTTTAGCAGCTGTTGAGGCTGGTCAAGGAAGGAGTGAACTTCTGGATGAGGTAGTTTTGATTATTCTGTTTCAGTGCTAACTTTGTCTGCGATGTCTTAAGACCGAAGGAAAGTGTGTTTGCTCTTTGACAGAAAGCCTTCTTTTGTTGCCATCTCAGAGCATAATCTAATGGGACCTTGTCAAACATTTCATTCCAAAAAAAAAAAAAAAAAAAAAAAAAACATTTCTAGGTAGGATCGACATACTTGGATCACCTAATTGTTGAACGGAGATATGCTGAAGCTGCTTCTTTGTGTCCCAAACTTTTGAGAGGATCAGCATCAGCATGGGAGAGGTATGGATGAGATTATCTCAATTCCATTTGTCAATCGCCCCTTACCGTACTCACGTCCTTCCCTTACTTTGACAGATGGGTATTCCATTTCGCTCATCTTCGCCAACTCCCTGTATTGGTTCCACACATGCCAATTGAAAACCCAAGACTCCGAGATACTGCTTATGAGGTTAGTGAAATCATAAAGCATCATGTTGTGTGCTTTCATTTGTTGAACCATTTTTTTAATCCACAATCCATTGTACAGGTTGCTCTTGTAGCCCTGGCAACAAATTTATCCTTTCACAAGGATCTTCTGTCAACTGTGAAGTCTTGGCCACCAACTATTTATTCTGCATTGCCTGTTATTTCTGCAATTGAGCCCCAATTAAATACTTCAATGACTGATGCACCTAAAGAGGTCTGTAGTCTTCTGTTTTTTTAGAAGGCATTCTAATCTGTTCTGTGATGCTTAATGGTTTTATACATTTATCTCACAGGCACTAGCTGAATTGTATGTCATTGATGGGCAATACGAGAAGGCGTTTTCATTGTACGCTGATGTAAGTTTTTGCCACAATTGAGAGTTGAGACATTAATAAATTTAATGCCATCGAACCCAACGTAGTTGGGATTAAGGGCTGATGATGATGAAGATGCTTTTTAGGAAGCTAATGCAGATTTACCCTCTATTTGGTTATGATGATGCTTTCTTTGTCTTTTTTCCAGCTTTTGAGTCCAGATATATTCGACTTCATTGAAAAGCACAACTTGCATGAATGTGTTCGTGAGAAGGTAGGTTACAAAAGGATCGAGTTCACTAGTTACTCTTAAATGAAGATACTTGTATCAAAGAAAAAATGCTCTAACTTGTTTGTTTATATAATGTAGCATCCTTGATCCATGGCTTGTCATATACTCCCTTCGTACCTCATTAATTGGTCCATTTGTTTTAGTTGTTTCACAGTATTTAATCTATGATTCTATATATGAAAGTTCAGACATGTAAAGTTAAATAATTTATATGTATATCATAATTTGGCATATAAAGTTTCTAAATAGATTTTTTCCGATTTTTTTTTTTACTATTTATCTTTATAAAAATTTGAGTCAAACATTGAATCTTGAAACATAAAAAACAGATGGACCAATTAATGAGGTATGGAGGGAGTATTAGCAAGCATTCTGGTTTTACTGTATAAGTCTTGTGGTCCAGGTCATGCTGTCACTTGACGTTTTAGCTCAATGTTCTGTGTTTGTGAAAATTCCATAGTTCCTTCTAGAAAATAGAAAACTCGAAGTGTACCATAATGAACATGAAGGTAGCACTCAAGACATGTTCTGTGTTATGGCTCTCTGAGGAGAATTTCCATGATGAATGCATTGTCTCTGATCATTCTTTGTTTTTGATATGTTTTTTAATCTTGTAATTGTTGCTACTAGTAAATCTTTTGTGATGGTAATCCATTCGGTCCTGTATATTCTGAATGCAGGTTGTCCAGTTGATGATGCTGGATAGTAAGCGTGCTGTTTCTTTGTTCATCCAGTACAGGGACATGATCATGCCTTCTGAAGTTGTGACACAACTTCTGAGTGCTAGCGATAAGTGTGATTCAAGATATTTCTTGCATCTGTATCTGCATTCTTTCTTTGAAGCTAATCCACAAGCTGGAAGGGACTTTCATGATCTGCAGGTTAGATCTGAAACATTTTTGGTGTAGCCCCATATTTTCATATTTGTTTGAAGATAAGTTTCAAATGAGCTTCTTGTTGCTTAAATATGATATCTTATGGTAGTTATTTAGAAGACCTTTAGATGCGCCACTGCATAGAATTGATAGGTTAGATTTAGGTTATGTTAAACAGTAAGGGAAACTCTAAACTTACATGGTCTAACCGAGTTCAGAGGGATTTTAGGCTCTTGTAATTTCCAGAGGAGCTTGTTATGGACAGAGCAAAATGGAGACATAGGATTCACGTAGCCGATCCAGACTAGTTGGGGTTATAGCTCGTTGTTGTTGTTTAAATGAATATGCAAGTAGATTGAATTGTCAAGTAACCAGAATGAGTTGTCTTTCAGCCTCACTGTTAAGAAACGATGATCACTGCTGATTGCTGTTGTAATTAGTGAACTATTTAATCCTGTAATTAGTGTAGTTAATCAACTGACTTAGCTGCCTTGTAAAATCTTCTTGTTCTATGTCATGTTCTTTAATGATTATTTGAGAAGAAAAGTTTAAGTTTTGAAAAATGGAGGGAAAGTTTGTGAGAGAAAAAATGGAGGGAATTTTTTATTTTAAATTTTTTTAGAAAGCTTTCCCTCAAAGAACATGGCTCCTAAGGTTCTTGATCCCGATTGATTCTCAGTCAAGGGCTGTTTGTATTTAATGTTGTTTAGTGTTGGATTTTCATCAGGCAAAATCATACAGAAGTTGCTGATTTGTTTTTTCTTCAAATCATATATTTATCCTATTCATGATCCTCTGACTTTAAGGAGGTTTCTTTTCTCGTTTTATTGTGGAAAAATTTAGTGCTTACGGTGGTTTTTTATCCACAAAAACACTGAAGGGAACTGTTAAGTGGGAAATTTCAGACAGTTAAGAGAAGGGGTTGGGTAGGGCTTTATACTGTGGTGAGGCCTCCTTACTCTTGGAAAGTTGGTTTTGGATTGGATACTTTACCATGTTATTAGAGTCCAGGGTCTGTCGTTGCCCTGTTTATCACGTCAGAAGCCTGTTTTTGTCAGTCTATGGCTTGTTTACAGTCATCTCAGCAGCCTGCACAAGGGGGCATTTAAGTGGGGAACCTACATATTTAAAAAGTTAGGTGGTGAGGCCTCTTCACTAGGATGCTATAACAAGATTCGTTACAGTAAAAAAATTTCCTTCAATTTTGGTTAAACTATGTCTTGATTTCATGGTTAATACTCCCTCCATCCCATGCTGGATGTCCCTTTACCTTCCCATAAATTTTTAAGGGATGGGACAACCAGTATGAGATGGAGTAAGTTAGATAGCCTCTGAGGCTCATACATGCATCGATTCCATTGCTCCAATTAACAGCTTGATTCACTAGGCTTTAGCAGCAAAGTAAGTGGTGTGTCACTTCACAGTTGCATAAATCGTAAGTCATGGTAGAATCTTACAAGATTTTCTAATTACCATTACTTCTAGGCTGAGAGAGCTTCGTGATACAGAACATATTCATTGTATGCTTTGCCTAATTGCACAATTCATCATATGTGATAGGTAGAGCTCTATGCTGACTATGATCAGAAGATGTTACTTCTCTTTCTTCGCAGTAGTCAACATTACACACTTGAGAAGGTATGTGCATGTACCCTAACGGTGAAGTGAGTTTGTTCCATTGATTTTATAACATGTGGATTGTTTATTAAGCTTGGTAATGCATTTGAAACTACAGCACAAGTATGCTCCAATGATGGGCTCGTCTCGCTAGTCTTATATAAACAGACAACAGTCCATGTAGCTTTTCTTACTTGGTTGACATGCATAATCAATTTCCAGGCTTATGATGTTTGTGTCAAAAGGAATCTTCTGAAAGAGCAAGTGTTCATCCTTGGAAGAATGGGAAATTCAAAGCAAGCTCTCGCTGTTATCATAAATAAACTGGGAGATATAGAAGAGGTATTCTTTGGTACTTTGTTTCAGTGATCTTAATTACTATCTTGTTCTTCATAGTTCATTTTTTAAACTGCGATTCTTCATAGTTAATATAATATGAGATTGACCCACATTCAATTCTTTTTTCTTTCTCTTTCTAAATTACATTTGGGTTCTTCACAGGCTGTAGAGTTTGTGAGTGCACAGCATGATGATGAACTTTGGGAAGAACTAATCAAGCAATGCCTTAATAAACCTGAAATGGTGATGAAATGATACATGATCATACTTTTTGGCTCGTTACTTCTTTTCTGTACGCATAATTCGGAGTTGTTATTTTCGCTTTGTAGGTTGGTGTCTTGTTAGAGCATACCGTGGGCAACCTTGATCCATTATATATTGTAAATATGGTTCCCAACGGCCTAGAGATACCCAGGTTACTATTTCTTTTTCCTCTTTCATGAGATTGAGTTAGAAAGTTTCGAAAACTAGATAACCTGTTTAGCATTTTCTATCTTCAACATTAGAACATAATCTTTCTTATTCCATGTTTCAGACTCCGGGATCGCTTGGTTAAAATCATCACCGACTACAGAACGGAAACATCACTGAGACATGGTTGCAACGATATTCTCAAGGTAATATAACACCCTTGTGATTATATAAAACGGTGCTACAATAATATGAATGACACATCATCATCATCTATGTTGGGGTCAATGACATGAAGTTTACTGTCAATTGTAAAAAAATAATTAGCACTATAAATTCATGCAAAAACATAGTGCCAATGCCCTTCCTTTCGCATTCTTCTTATAAATGAATAATATGATGAAATTTCAAACCGTTTCATCATCGATTCATTTCCACTTGCATATAAAATAATCATGAGATGGCAATGATTTGAGATAATTATTATCCTCCGGGAAAATGTAGGCCGATTGTGTAAACCTTTTGATTAAGTACTACAATGAAGCAAAACGTGGAGTTTGCTTGAGTCATGAGGAAGAGGATGCTCAAACAAAACGGGACAGGACTCGGACATCTCAATCAACAGAAAAGGCACCTAGTGTCAGAGGCATTGAAGGCAAGACCAAAACCAGAGGGGTTGCAAGATGTAGCATCTGTTTTGACCCATTCTCAATACAGTGTGTATCGGTCATCGTCTTCTTCTGCTGTCATGCTTACCATGGAACTTGCCTAGCGGATTCTACCTATACCAGTACTGCCAAAAAAGCAAATGCAGTTTCAGGCTACACATACCATAACGGTGGCGAGGATTATAATGATGACGAGGAAGATGATAACGATAAGCAGTCAGGTGACTCTCATATGCGTTGTATATTATGTACTACTGCAGCAGGTCCGAGTCTGAGATGCACAGGGCAGTTTAGTTTTTGAAAAAAAAATCAAATTTTCTATTGCTGATTCCTTTATAAATGTTGAATGTGTAACTAGATTTTAATGATTGAAAAACTTGTTTTTCAGATTCTGGAAAAATCTTGTTTCGGGAAGTTTCCGATTTTACTAGAATTTTGCAGAGTTTAAAAAACAAGATTTTATACTTCTAAAAACTAGTTATACATTTAAATATTGATAAAGGATATATGGAATAGAAAATTTGGAAATATTTTCCCAAAACTCAATGAGCCGACAATTTGTTTTGTCTTTTTTTTTTGGTAACTTGTGCTTGCTTTGTGCGAGTGTTTTGGCTTTCTTGAACATTCTTTACGCTTCCTTGGGGTGCACTTTTGTAACGTGCCCCTTGGGTGCTAGTGCTGAGCTTTTCGTTAGGTGCTTGAGGCTGCTTTGCTGAATCCGTTTTACATAGTGTTGTGATTTGTAAGTTGTAACGGGGATGGTGTATTTATATTGGTATCTTGATAAATTCCATGAGTATTTATTTAGCTCTGCTGTTGCATTATGATTTATGAACCTCGTTTTCTTCTTTAGACATTCTCGGTATCCAATTTGGATTAATCTGATGTCAAATTCTCCATATAAACCTTTTGCTCATCGAAACTGTCGGCCATTAATTGTAAGGTAGTAGACAGTACAAAAAAAGACTGGTATTGTTTATCAACAAAAAAGAAAAGAAAAAAGGCTGGTATTCGTAGCATGTTCGTTTCCAACAAAGCCTCATTACAATTAGCGGTGACACCTCGGCTGCAAAAGATCGAAGCATGACTATTAAACTTGTAGGAGTATTTGATTTAAATTATTGGACCTCTTTTCTAGAGGTATTGACAAAGTATAAAAACAGTATATTTAAAACTAAAAACGTTAAATTATTATTATATGATTCTGTAAAATATTGCTAGTGACTAAGTAATTACCGAACTCAATTCATCTGTCCCGTTTCCCGCTGTCCCACGTTTCCCCCTGGTAATTACGGACCTTAGAGTTTGGCAATTTCGATGGAGGAAACCTAGGTCTCCAGACCACCGCGGTCCCCTGCTTCGTCGTCCAGTCTGTCGCCGTCCACCATCCTCGTATTCGTTGTATAGGACCACAACCTCCACTTCTCAGACCTTAGAGTTTGGCGATTTCGATGGAGGAAACCTAGGTCTCCAGACCACCGCGGTCCCTTGCTCCGTCGTCTTGCTCCGTCGTCCCGTCCTTCGCCGTTCACGAGTCTCTTATGTCGTTCTCGTATTCATGTAAGTCCCTTTGTTTCATTTTCCCTGTAATTAATGGAATAAATAAGATACATGGTACACTATCCAAGCATGCGCCTCAGCAGACCTCGCGCACCCTTTATCCAAGCATGTGCCTCAGCAGGCCTCGCGCACCCTTTATTCAAGCATGCACCTCATCAGGGCTCGCGCAGCAACCCAGGCGTAAGCCTCCGCGATTTTGCATAACAGCTATGACACGCGCAAACACAGGCATCCCCATCAAGAGGTGCGTATGATCGGCCCTCGCGTGCGAGCCCGGGTGACCGCCCCTTCACGAGTGAGCCCGCACCTGGACAGGGGAGCCACGTCCTCCCTCTCATGACTCCCACGTTCCCCTCAACCCCCACGTTCTCTTCAACTCCCACGTTTCCTACAAACATGGAGGCGTGGTCCGGGAATCAAGGAGGCGGTTCGCTATATAA
>JBBYHH010403610.1:0-11714 GCA_038382905.1 Daphne laureola
CACCATACAGATACAATTGAAGTGATAATTCAACAATTTACCGCATTCCGTTCTTACACCAAAACCTATGGTGATTGTCTTAGCTCCATGTTCTAGGCGTAATTGGTCAACGTTCCAAGTATTAATGTTGTCCCGAATATACCCAATAGCAGTAATCTGACCTCAATTACACCATCCCTTAAGAATTCATACTCAGAAGCTCATGAACCCTAATTCCGAAATTCATCCAATTGATCCGTAATCGATGATGTAAATCATGCTTCTACCTCTAAATCGATACTAGAACATGTTTACAAGTACATGCATAACAAGAAACCTCAGAAAAACTCACCTCAAAATCAGACCCTTTTCCAGAAATTGCCCAAACGGTGAATGATTCGCGTTTCACTCTGTACATTCTTCCCTTTCGAGAGAAATCTCCCATGTAGCATGAAATCCCTTTGATTTTCGTCTTAGATTGGGTGTTTGGAGGTGTAGGGAAGGGTTGGGGTCGAGCTCCTCAGTCGAAGGTTGAAGACGAAGATGACAGAAATGGTTAACTCCCCTGATTTTGCATCTTTAAAGCCTTCATCAAATTTTAGTTCAGGGTACCAGGCGATCACCTGGAATTTTTTCCGGTCACCTGGTCCATCACCTAAGTCTCTGTCTAAATTTCACCTGGGGTCAGGCGATCGCCTGCACTAGGCTTTGTTCGCCTGCCCGGTCACCTGGCCCCCTGGCCAAATATTCAAACGGGTCAGGCGATCACCTGCACCAGGCTTCCTTCGCTTGGCCGGTCACCTGACCGTCTGCCCACTTTCACTTTTAGGTTCAGGCGATCGCCTGCCAGTCGCCTGAGCCTATATCCTTTTTCTTCTTTGGAAGCCAGGCGATCGCCTGCCCTTTGGCACGCGTCTCCTGGGGTTTCGCCTGAACACCTGTAAGCCTGTAACACTCATTTTCTTTGCCCACACTTAACCAAAACACTCAAAAACCCATTAATAAATAACCCGTAACATAAACAAACCTTAACAGACAATAATCAGACAGTAATCAGAACCTGAAATACCATACGAACTCAGAAATAAAGGTAAACACGTACCTGAATTCAGAATTTCATCTAGTAATAACTTGCCCGTCAGCCACTCTATGCCAGAAGAACCTTACCAGACTTTGGTGGCTGTAACACGTATACCTTATCTAAGTGTTATAGGAAGTCTTATGTATGCCATGTTATGTACACGGCTGGACATAAGTTAAGCTATCGGCATAAAGCACTGAAAGAGTGTCAAGAGAGTTCTAAGGTCCCTAAAGGTTACTAAGGAGTATTGGCTATGTTATCAATGAAAGAACTTTGATCTACATGGCTACTCCGATGCTGAGTGGGGAGGAGATAGGGACTCTAGAAAATGTACTAGTGGCTAAGTAGTCATGCCAAATAGTGGGACTACTACTTGGTGTACTAAGAAACAAACTTGTACAACATTGTCAACAATGGATGCTGAATTCATTTCATGTGCCTTGGCTATACAAGAGGCCCTTGGGCTTGGTTATTTCTTAAAGAACTTGGAGTCCAAAGTTCGAATTGAGAAGCCTATTACTATCTATAGTGATAGTATGGATTTTATGGATTATACTAAGGACCCCAAGTATCATTATAAAACCAAGCACATTAGCATGAAATATAATTTCGTAAGAGATGCAATTTAAGAAGGTGAAGTCAAGATAGAATATATCTCTACTGACCTTATGGTGGCAGATCCTCTCACTAAGACATTTCCACCCCTAGTGCTTGCTTGACATGTTAGAGTAATGGGCCTTAAGAGATTGTAAATATTTGTTGGATGTACTTCACCTCTTTGATGTCACACATGTTGTATATATGTATTTGAATCAATAAAGAAGTTTATTCATCCTTAATCTTGTGTGAGATTAAGGATGAGACGAGCTAAAGGCTCATTTGTATGTTGTTTCTAAAGAGACATGTAAGCTTGGGTGTACATCGGACTTACATAGATACATTTCGTGGTAGATGACATGTCTTCCTTTTATGAGTTAAAGGGAGTACACTTTATGGGGTTTTAAGAAGGATAAATGGCACACTCCTCACCATTAGTGAATATCACTTCAAGTGGGAGTGATGTAAGATAAAACTCTCTAGAAGTGTTTTATGGTACTTAAAAGATGTAAACTCTCTAGAAGTGTTTTATGGGACTTAAAATATGTGTTCCAGGTGTTCCATCACCATGAAGTTTGACCAACAATAGAACTTAAACAAGTTTTCTATGTTCTTATTTAGTGTGAGATTCTACGTATCAGAATCTTAGTAACTTTAGCTCACTATTAGTGATTCATGTCAAGGATGACTACTTTGATTGGCTGTTGAGGTCTTACTAGATTAAGACCAGAGTATCTTCCTTTTGGGTAGTAGAGTTGGCATGATAAACTAAGTAGGTGTAGCTGATAGGAAAGACACTTAAGATAAGTTCCTTAAACCTTAACCAAGACATAGCTAATACATAGCATCAATAATACTATATTAATGTTGTAAACATGATGAAAACAACAATAAATAGCAGCATGAACTAATGAAATAAAAGAGAGGAAGAATAGATATCACCCAAGATTGCTTCTCCATAAATTGTCCCTTTAAACCCCAAAAAATTTGGGGTTGATGGGCTTAAACCCTAGCTGGAAAAGCCCCTAAAATATGATGAATTCATAGTTCCCAATCTCTCCACTATTGTGTTTAAAACCATACCCTAAAGGGCTATATATACTAAAAATATGGACCTAACCTTCCCCTTAACCATATATATACAAAAAGGGATCATTAAGGGTAGTTTGGGACCAAGGGAAAAGATGTAAAGTTGAGGATAAGCTTGAATCTCCATGGAACATCCTTTGCTATCATGGATCGCGTAAAGGTCATGTTGTGCAATGTACTCGACATGACAGTACTGGCTGCACTGGCAATGGAGGTATGCGTGCGGGTCAAGGTCGAACCTTGTTGACTTGGCTGGCATGCCCCATGGCCTAGGGTCACGTCGTGTATTCATCAACAACTGCATTTTTACTCTCTTCTTTTACTTGACTCTTTGTTTTGACCAGAGAATTTATACTTTGACCTGCAACATCCGAAATCAGTCTTTAGGTCCCTGAAAGTGTTCTTTTGCTCCATTTTCACCTCCACACTCTTGCACCTACAAAACTTCAGAGTTTATAAGTAAAGTGCAATTAATTAGGCATAATGATGCTTAAATGATGGATTTATAGCCTAACATACTACAGAAATATGACCGTGTTTGTGCACTAATCAATTAGACAAGACTATATAAGCCTACATCATTCCTTCATTTAAGGTAACTATTCACTATGCCCTAGGTCTGGCACATTCTCTTTGCCCATTTACTATACTGACTTAAGCATCTGAGGACCGTCCGCCGGGTGAAACTTTACCGTGGTCTATAGATTTTATTGCCTGTGCAGGCCAGTCAACCCCGGCTAGAAGATAAAGCATATCGTGACCAAGACCAAGACCCAGAAGTTCAAGAGTGTGGTGGTCCCTACCAATGGGCCGCCACCAGCTTCAGTACCCAAATGTTTAAAACATAAATGAACACATAACGCATGCAGAAAAAGATCCAACCTGTGCACCAGACAGTATGCACCCAGTCCTAGCGCACAAGCCCTATTCAGCACTTTCCCAGGCATTCTTAGCGCACAGGCTATGCGCACAACTCTCAACCATGTAGTGCACAGTTCTTCAAGATTTTTAATAGATTTTATTTTCATGCTCTGTTTTGATTTCAACTATGTAATTCTTAATTAGGCTTATTGTAATGGTAGTTTAAGGTCTTATAAACACTTCTTAGACCTTAAAGTAACCAAACCCCAGCCTTCCTTATAAAGGAGAGTTAGTTTTCGTGGAATTCTCAGAACTCATTTAT
This sequence comes from Daphne laureola, assembly GCA_038382905.1. Classification (NCBI taxonomy): domain Eukaryota; kingdom Viridiplantae; phylum Streptophyta; class Magnoliopsida; order Malvales; family Thymelaeaceae; genus Daphne; species Daphne laureola. The sequence goes on from JBBYHH010403610.1 coordinate 3,930, forward strand.
TATCATTTCAATAATTTATTAAAGAAGGGTTTTAGTTCTCAACATCATTTCTTCATCTCCAGCTCTTGGGGCTTGTTCCAAGCCTCAAGGGTTAATCCTAGTGTTGCTTGCCATTCAAGAGGAGAGGTTCTAGGACCATAATCTACCCTAGGATAACTCCAATTTAGATCCTTGTTGCCAATCACAGAAGGTTAGAGGTGAGGAAAGGAGATGTCATTCTTTCTTCAACTTGTTCAGTGTGTTCTTTGATGGATCCTTACCTAGGACCCCAAGTGAGTATGGTGAGGTGTACATTAGGTGGTATCAGAGCTCTGATTGATCAAGAACACCCAGGTAAAACTGTACTATCTCCAGCCCCTTATTTTTCATCTTCTTGTGAGTTGTGTGCTTTCTTTTCTCAAGAGAGATTAGTTTTCCAACTCTATTTTTTATGTTCAAAACCTGAATTCTTGGACTACCCGTTTTTTGAACATTAGAGTGCTCAAGAAACACTAGGTATAAACTTTTTAGAAAGAACAAAGCAGATTGTGGAGTTTTTTAAGTTTTAGGTTAAATTACCAATTGGACGTGTCATTGAAGACACGTGCAAATTCTGAGATTTACTTTGATTAGATAATTTTTTTTTCCTAAAAGTGTCTTCAAGTGTTGTTAGTTTGATTTTTGAAATTGAAATCGAGCAAAGGAGCTCAGTTGCAAAGAGTTTAAAAAGTTCCATCAAAACTTGGTGAACAAGATGGTACCTAGAATTCGCACCTTACAGAGTTTTTCAAAGAAGGCTAGTTTCAAACCATTTTTATAAATTCCCTTACCCACTATTCTTTTGACCACACCCACCAAGCCATAGCTAGTTTCAACATCTAGTGTCTCTCTAATTGATTTCAAAAACTGCATTAGGAGTTGCTCTTTTAGCAAGGAACAAAGACATCACCACTCAACAACCACATTCTAAGTCTTCTCATGAAGTCTCTTAAGCTAGCATCCATTCACTCCAAGGTCTGGGATGACCCATGAAAAAATCTAGGGCAAAGATGGCACAAGAGTGCCTTAGCTTGTTCATGAGTACCTTAGCGGCCAAGGAAGAGCACAATGAAGAACTACAAGTCTTGGGGCTCAAGCTGGACATTCTTGGGATGCAATTGGATGGGGAGACCCCTAGAAGGAACAAATAAGTGACAATTACATGTCTTGTGCAACAAATAACTCAAGAAGAGCCACATTTCTCCATACTTAGCCATTTTTGGGGCTCTCTGGGGGTATTCGACCAAAGTTATCCAAATATAGGAAAATGAGTATGCATTGGAAATCCCTAGAGTATAGGAAGAGAATGGATGTTGTTTCAAGCCATTTGGATGAGGATTGAAGCTTGTGCACGTATTTGAAGTTGGTGGAAGTGTCACTTTCATAGTGGTTCCCCCCAGAAAACTTCCAAGATTTCTTCTCCAACATGTGACTACCTACCCCCAAAGAATCCTTCTACTTAGGGAAGCAATTAGACCTCCTTTTGAAGGGTTTACCACCCTTATATCAAAATCAAAACATTATAGGTTGTAATAGTAACTTAAACTAGACTATTAAGCCTAACTTGCTAGATTAGGGACTAATCCTCTTCTAGAAGGTGTATTAGGTCCTAAACCCTAGTGTAACTTAGTATTTTCACTTCTCAAACTTGTAATTTTGAATTGGTTATAAGGCTTATAGGGTATATGAGTTTCCACCAACACATTTGGAGACTTTAGAACCCATTTTACAATATTGAACAGCTCACATGCATCTCCTGTTCTTCTTAGGTTCTCCTTGCATTTTCCATCAATCCAGCCCTTGAGTTCATCTGGCTTGGCTCAAGAACTACACCTAAATTTTCCTTCCATCTGAGTGGGAAGGTGCTAGGTCCATAACCATCAGCCCCATTCTCACAAACAAAGCCTCAAGCTACACAAGCTAGGGTTTTATGGCCAATTCTACATCCATCTCTTTTCCTTTCTAGATCCGCATTTGCACATTACTAAAACTCATTTAGATGGTGCATATCATCTAGTATCAGAGCTGAAAGTTGAGAGGAAGAGTGTTTTGGACAAAATGATTTGCAGCAGAAACCACCAAGTATCAAAACTCTAGTGTTCATCACAAAGGTTCTTGGTGTTCTTGTTGTTCTTGTTTGTTTTTTTTTGTTTAATCTTATTCTACCATTCTTAAAACTTGTACTGAGTTTGAAAGAACCTTTTTTTCTTCATTCTCATTCTCATATTTATGGTCACATTAAAAATAAAAATTGGTTTTCAAAGAGAAAAGGTAAGAGAAACACAACCGGTTTCACCTTTCAAAGTAGTGTTCAAGTGTTGTTCTTCCCCTTCCTCTTTGGGTAATCTCTAAACCCAAGGTCTGAAAAGTTCCAAGGGAAAATGTGTTCAAACACTTTAACCCTAGAAAAGGAGGGAGACAACAATCAAAAGAACATTTTTTTAAGGTTGCACTCAAGAAACCCTAGAAAAGAAAAGGGTTGAACATTGTTCTCGGGGTACGCCATGACTTGGTGGGAGCACCTCAGCATTCAAAGGGATAGATGTCATGATGAACATGTGGATTCTTGGGAGCATATCAAGAATCTCACGATGAAGAAATTTTTTCCTCCATACTATAATAGAGAGTGTTTTCAAAAGCTTCAAAATTTAACACAAGGAAACAAACTAGTGAAAGATTATCAAAAGGATCTCGAAGAAGCATTGATGAGAGCCACCATTCAAGAAAGTGTGGAGGGAAAGATGGCTCAGTTTCTCTATGGATTGATCGGAGATTTGTCAAGAGCACTAGAGCTTTGTGAGTACAGAAGTTATCAAGACATGGCGCACAAGGAAATCTGCCTTGAAAGGAAAATGAAGAGAACCTCTACACCTTCCAACTCCACCTCTCACCCTACCACGCGAGCACCTTGTCCAAGGTAACCCACCACAAGGCCTTTCACACCTCAAAAGATAACTCAAAGCCAAGCTCCATAAAGAAACACTTCTCAACCCCCTCGGCCTAACTCTAGACCTTACCCAAACTGATATGAATCCAACGAGCACTTAAATCTAAGTGGATGAACAAGCATGGTGGATGAGTAATTAAGAAGCTTGGATACTGATCCTTGAAGAATTTATTAAAGATGAAGCTTGAAGACTCGGCCTAGGAAAGCATGACCCCTGTAGAGGATGAAATGCTTGATGCAATGCCCAGATTGGTTGACGCGACCCCTGACATGAGGGTCCTAGAGAAAAGCTCCTAGAAATTTTATGAGATCCTAGAAGGACCCTAGTGCATGACCCTCGACATCCATTTCCTTTGACGTAACCCCAACCTGGCGCAAGGGTATGTCGCACGACCTATGCGCCTAAAAACTTTAAGAACATGGCGCAACCCTACGAACAAGACCCCACACAAGCCTTCAAGTTGGGGCAACCCTCCTTGGTGTGACCCATACAATGGTTAGCACGACCCCTTGTGTGACCCTCCTGGAGCTCCCCAACATTTAGGCTTGGCCAGCGTGATCCTGTCCACCCTCACGTAAGGACCCACGCCCAAGCTTGGCAGATGACTTAAATTACTTATTCACTTGTTTCTTTTACTTTATTTGTAAGCAAGTTAATTAGTTATCATCCTTATCCTTATTTACACATTTACTAGAGTACACTTAGCCTAGTTTTAGGTCATTGGTGTATTTAAACACAATTGTAGCTCATTTGAGTCTTAGAACCCATGTGATGCTTGAAAGGATGTTTAAACCGTAAGCTTGGTTCTCAATGACTACTATCATTATCTCAGCCCTCAAGGCTCCATTGTTAGACCTTGACAAATATATCTAGTATTGCCTACTCACCGAAGTAGGAGGTTCTAGATCCACTTCTATCCCGAACAAGAACCATTGGTTGCCTTGCCATTTAGTAAGGAGGTGAAGGGAGTCCACATCTAGCAATCCTCCATTATCAATCTTCATCAACCTAGATCCAGTGCTAGTGTTGAACCTTTGAGAGAAGGTTCACATCAAGTGGTATCAGAGCTTTGATTGCTTGTTGGAGATAAAAAACCTATGGTTTGTGAAATTTCTTATTCTTTATGTTCCTAAAGTTTTGCCATTTGTTTGCTATTTTTGTTCTTAATCCCTACCCTAAACATGCATTTTTCATGTTTGAGCATTGAGATACCTTTGGATATCTATGACAAATCTCTGGTTTGTGGTGTTTTGGAAGATTTAGCCCATTTTGATCAAAAAATCGGATCACACCTATTACTAGAAAGTTTTGTTGTTTGAGTTAGATTACCAAGTGTTTGATGGAAAACCTCAAAGAGGTTATAATATGTTCTTGAATGATTATGGAATGTTTGAAGTGCCTTAAATCAAGTTGGAAAATCCTTGAAAAGATTTAGCAAAGTGCTGAAAGTTTTATACAAGTGATCTGAAAATTTGAACAAATTATGAAAATTGAAATTTCTTCAAAACAAGCACCATTCACCAAGTTCAAGCCTATTCAAAACCATAACAAACTTTTTTTCATCCCCCAATCACCAATTTAAAACCCAAAACCTCAGTTTCAAGTAACTAACATCTTTTACTTTACGGTTTTGAAACATTAATTCTAGAGTATTACTTAAGGTTTCAAGGTAGACTACATCACTACTTGAGGTCTTGGAGACCAAGGAAGAGTCATTGAGAACTGAAGCAAGAGGTTGAGTGCAAGCCGAGTGTGTCCTTGTCACAAATTGAGAGACCATCAGACACGTGAGAACTTTGAATGAACTGACTTTATTGTTTACATGTGTAGGTGAACAAATGGAAAGAAGAAACCTTAATTTTGAATGTTTTGAGCTCTATGAGAAAAGTTGCCACTATGCATTTTGGAAATGGGAAGAAAACTTAGAAACACATTTTAGAGACCACTCTTTTCTTGGGTATGAGATGTTAGACTTTTCCATAGACTCTTTAAGAGGACAACCTTGGTGGTGGTTCAGGCAAGCACTTGAAGAGAGGAGGAGAAATGAGAAATGACACTTCCAATCTTGGCCACACTTGCTATGGAACATGAGGAGAAGATATGCACCTAATTCCATACCATACTCCTAATACCTCAACAAGGCATGTAGGCCAAGACAGTCATACTTGCAGCCCCATTCCCGCCAATACACCCCTCCAAATCTAAGTCCTAAGCACTACACACAACCCTCTTACCCATATTCAGCAACTTACCCATGCCAAGAACCTCACATGACACCTTACCTTTCGGCCCAAGCATGTCTTACATATATCTATATAGATTCCAACCAATCCTCACATTTAGACATAGAGACTACCTCTTAAAACAACCCCAAAACTTCTTCCTACAACTAAGAAACTGAACCTACTACCTAAGACATTCTTAACCGATTGTATGAGGCAATTGAAAGAGAGGAAAAGAGGTTAAAAATTGGTGAGATTGAGATAAAATTCAATGAGAGGAAAGAAGAGGGCAGGAGTGTAAAAGTAGAAGAGTTGGTTGAAATTCGAAAGAAACATCCTAAAAGAGCCAACGAGAGAAAATTTGAGGAGAGAGTTCTGAGAGAACAAAAAAAGAGTGAATATGAGAGAAAACAAGAGAGAAAGCTCCATGTCCATATGAGTGAAGGTGAGGAAACACCTAAACCTTTAACAAAGATTAATGGTGAACTAACTCTTAATCTTTCAAAACCATCTTGTTGTTTCTCTTGTGTGCAGGAATTTCATGAAGAAGTAGCCAAGAGTTGCAATGAAGAAAAATGAGAGGAATATGTTCTTAATTCCGGCCTCTATGGTAAATCTAAGAGGGAGGGAACCAATTTTGGTAGTAATGACTCTACTCCTTTCCTTCCTAGCTTAGAACCTGATTTGCATGATTTAGAGCATGATTCCAATAGTGAAATTTCAATTCATGACTTGAAAAATAATGAATCCCTTCTGTGTGATGATGATGTAGTTAGTAATGAGGATAACTCTGAAAATGAATCACATCCTATACTTGATTATCTATACCATGATCCTTTTGAAAAGGATGAACCCCCTCTTGATAGTTATGAATTTGATGAATTGTGTGAGAATTCTGAAAATGAAAAGTTTATGGATGAATTCAATCATTTTCCATATCCTTGTAGTGATACATGTATATCTCCTTGTGATGATGATTGGTGGACACCATGAACATGAGTTGAATTCTGATAACATTTATCTTTCTCATGATGAACATGAGTTGTATAATATTGATGATGATCATGAAAGTGCTGAATTTGATGATCAGTATGTTGAAAATACTTCCTTGCCATGTGATGACCATGTTGATAATGCTAAATTGGAACATGAATATGATGCTAATGATAATAATTTGATGGAAAATGAATAGAAATATGATGGCATTGAGTATGAACATGAATTTGGGCATGACACTTACATTATGCCACCCCCATTCGGCCATGACCCTACCTTGATGCATAATTTTGACACCCTGAGTTTAAGTGAGGGAAATGGTTGGTGTATATTCCCATTTGATCCGGGGAAGGCTAGTTGTGCATACTTGATTGTTAAAAGTGAACTGTGGGAAAATGTCATGTTTTGTGTAATCAATGAGAATGTTCCTAGGATTGAACCATACATTTAAGCCATGCTTGCATTCTTTAGAAAACATGAGCATTTAGGAATAGTTGAGTTGAAGAATAGAATGATTAGGAGTGATAAGCTACCATATGACTTCCTTGAGCACAAAAATCTTAGCATATGCATTCGATTCTATTGGAAACATGAACTGAACTTGTTTAGGCTTTGGTTCTTTATCACCATGCATATTGGGACTAAATTCTTAATGATTCAATCTTGATCAAATGTGGTTGCATTAGACTCTTGTCATCCATGAATCTTCAAACCCTTTCAGATTTGATTCACTAACACCTCTAATGTTCTTCTAAGTTGTTGTATTGGTCTTTGAATTGTAGGAAGATTTTCTTAATATTCAAGGATGAATCTCTTTTAAGAGAGAGGGTATGATATGAATCCAAGGAACACTTCAAGATAAGTGGATGAACAAGCATGGTGCAGGAGTAATTAAGAAGCTTGGATACTGATCCTTGAAGCATTTCTTGAAGATGAAGTTTGAAGACTTTCCGCAGGCCACCGCGATCGTCGTGGATGATGGAATGCTCAGCATGACCCCCAGATTGGCCGGCATGACCCTTGGTGTGAGAGTCCTGGAGCAAAACTCCCAGGAAGTTTTGTGAGATCCCAACATGACCCTAACGCGTGACCCTCCAGCGTCACCCCCGAGATGTATTTCTTTTGGTACGACCCCAACCTTGTGCAAGGGTATGTTGCACAACCCATGCGCCCAACAACTTTAAGAACATGGTGCAACCCTGCTGGCGAGACCCCACGTGACCCAACTTGACCCTTCAAGTTGACGTGACCCTCATTGGTGTGACCCATACAATGGTCGGCGTGACCCATTGCGTGACCCTCCTGGAGCTCCCCAACATTTAGGCTTGGCTAATGCGATCCTGTCGACCCTCACTCCCCTTTGGAGCACCCTCGTGCTTGGACCTGCGCCCAAGCTCGGCAGATGACTTAAATTACTTATTCACTTATTTCTTTTACTTTATTTGTAAGTAAGTTAATTAGTTATCATCCTTATCCTTATTTAGACATTTACTAGAGTACCCTTAGGCTAGTTTCAGGTCATTGGTGTATTTAAACACAATTATAGCTCATTTGAGCCTTAGAACCCATTTGATGCTTGAAAGGATGTTTAAACCCTAAGC
>JBBYHH010403720.1:0-11713 GCA_038382905.1 Daphne laureola
AGACTCATTCTGAGATCTGTCTGTTTAGTTATCTGATATATCTGACATATAACTCCTATTTATGTTTAACAGCAGCAACAGTATTGTAGCTTGTGGTGCCTACCACTCAAGCTACAAGGTATTTTCTTGCTTTTGGACTCTGGCTCTGTACGAGTAGACTGCATATTAGACAACATATATTCTGGAAGTTCTGGCCCAACGAAGTGGGTTGGGCTTCCTTCTATTGTATCTACTTCTGCATGTTTATTATCTGGGCGCTTGATTATCTGTTTGACCACTAACGTGTCTCGGGTGTAGGATTAGGGCTAGTAAGACATCTTAAAAACTGTAAACGCATTAGAAACCTTAAAAACAAAGGAATTTTTTTTAAGGGATGGGTTTTTAACCGCAAATCTTTTTAAGAGAAATCCGATTCACCGACCACCCCCCGGTTCCCCCGACTTCCACTTCCGTAAGAGACTTTCACCGCGCCAGGAATGGGGGTGGTGGTGACAGAATACATGAAAAGAGCACAAGAATTAACCATTAGTCACACATATACATAGAGTGCTCATCCAGATAATCCATAAAACCCATCATCCCGTTGTTAAACATATATCAGAACCATATTTACATTTCCCATAACTTTCGTTTACATTACTTACATATCTTTCCTTTTATGTTATAACCATTTCCTTTCTTACTTTCCTTTTCCTTTTCTCGTTCCGTATTCATTCTATAACCTTTATGTCACTTCACACACATTTTCTCTATCGGGCTCACCCCACCCTTTCCCTTTAATCAGCAATCATAACAATCAGAAGGAGCTAATGATACCTTTACAGACAATCTCAATGGGACCGAGTGTAACGCTTTGCGTTCCAACACTAAAGCTCCTGAAGAGATAGTTATAATGAAAGGGGTGAGTTCCTGAGAGAACTCAGTAAGGGTTTAGGTAGAAATAAAGGTTGTCTTCATGATAAACCTGCAATGATAATGTCAGAACAACAGATACATAATATAACATACATGTTATGCGATGTACAGAATTTCAGATCCTATTCCAACCCACACACCACGACGGCCTCCCATGATCCTCTTTCATACCATAGGAAGTAACAAAAACTTCATACAATCAGAAACATACGCATGGTACCAGCGAGGGCCTAGGACCCTTTTAACCATCGTCATCTCCCTAATGGCGGAAACAGAACAGAAACAGAGGGTTCGGTGGTCGCACAGACACACAGAACCAATCAGAATACAGAAACAGAAACAAAGGGTTCGTGATCATGGAGACTCACAGAACCAATCCCATCCCATCACATAACCATAACCATGTCATAAGCATAGGGTTCGGTGGTCATGCTGATGCACGAAACCATGACACATTGTGTCACACCCAGTTAGTTCGGGTCACAAAGACTCATGAACCACGACACATCAGACAGAGGGTTCGGTGGTCATGAAGACACACGGAACCATTGCATTATCCATGTACCTGCACATCTTTACCGCTAACATGGAACCAATCATATACCCTACCACCGGTATAAGACTGATCTCCACCAACTGAAATGGCACTAAGCAATAACTTAATACGCATTTAAGAATGTTGAACCCTTACCTGGAAACAATAGCAATCCAATCATTATCCATTCCTTTTTTGTGTACTACCGGTAATTATCCTCGGTAGCCTTCACTAGGATGCTCCAGCGACCAGCGACCAGCGCTAACTCTGAACAATCACATAAGCAATACAGAATCAATATCCATCATCTCCTCTTTACCTTTTCTGACACTTAACCAATTTCCCATTTTCTGACCCTTTCCAGAAAAGTACCAAAATCCTCTAATCTTTGTCCATCTTATACTTAACCCTTAAACACATTCAATTTCATCACAACCTAGCATTTCTCATCGATTAACCTTATCCCTTGCTCATTTGAACATTATGGCCATAATTCCTAAAACGACCAATTCTTAACGAATCGTTATGCAATTCCATTTATATGCATAACAATAATACCCAAGAACATCTATAACCAAACATCTCATTTTCCTTGACACATAACAAGTTTAACCAATATTATCCATTTGAGCCCATTATTCCAAAACTGATCAAACCTTATCCAAATTCACTATAACTTCACATGCATGCTCATTGATCCATACTAAGACCATCCATGCATAAACATTACACTTCCCCATCACTATTCATCATTTCATAAAATTACCCAACTTTGAATTCAATCCATATTTCAATCATACTCAAGGATTTGGAACTCACTCCAAGTATTAAAGTTTCTTAGCAACATCATACAAGCATAATTGAACCCTCAATTCATCAAAATACAACACTTCAATCCTACACCAATTTCCTTAAACTTTGTCTCAGCTCCATAATCTAGCAACAATTGGATAATATTCCAAGTATTAATGTTGCTCCAAATACACCCAATAACACTAATTTGAGCTCAATTTAATAATCCCCCAATTTTTGTTCATCACTGTTCATAAACCCTAAACTTTGAATTTCAACCAATTCATACCTAATTAATGAAGTAGAACTTTTTTCTACATCATACACAACCCCTTAACACTTTAATACCAAGAAAACAACCTTCTCTTTAAGGATCAAATTCAGATTCAAATATGGGGAATTTCCAAAATCTCCAACCTAAACTTGAATAAGAAAATACAAGTTGGAAATCATCTTACCTCGATGATTCTAACATGAATCAAGTTTTTCCCCTTAAACAATGGTGAAGAATGGCGAAATCCTTGCCTTTGGAGCTTCAAGAATCGTAGTTTCGGTGAAGGGAGAGGAGAAAATGATTTTTCTCTCTCTAATTTCGGGTTAAAAACCCGTGCAAAATTTCATTCTAGGTGTGTCGGGCGATCACCCGGGATATTCGTCTTGTCACGCGCCGTTCGTCCGCACTCCTACCTCTTATTTTCTTGGGGTCGGACGATCGCCCACTGTTGCGCTCCAATCACCAGGTGTTCACCCGGCGCACTGCCCCTGCTCCTTTTCCAGCATAGGCGATCACACGCCCTTTGCGTGGCATCGCCCGTGACTCACCCGCGACCCTGTCTCTTTCTCACTTTTGATCTCGGGCTATCGCCCACCTTATACAGCGACTCGTCCGTGGCTCGCCCGAGATAGTTTCCATTTTCACTTCTTAATTTCAAACCTCATACGATCGCTTGCCATTTGGCATTCGTCGCCCGGGTTTTCCCGAACCATTTACACTTCAGACCACCTGTTTCTCACCTCCAGACTTAACCAAAACAACTCTTAATAGAATGTCCATCAATCCATGCATCACTTGCTCAATATCATAAATAACCCTTAAGTGCACTCCTTAAACATAACAATTAACGATCACACATACCTTAAGCATTAGATCTGAGTTCCAATCAACATGAAACTTAACCGCCGGCCATAATACATCAGAAAACCTTCATCTGACCGTGGTCGGTGTAACATTCTCCCTTCTTAAGACTCTTGGCCCTCCAAGAGTCCCTTGATCTCAAACCTTTAAATACCAATTCATTATGTTCCCTATCTTTCCCGTCATTTCCTTGACTATGAAATCCAGTTCAATCTCATTTGGTACTTCGAATTAATCATAAAGCAGTCAATACCCGTTACTATACCATTATTCATATCAATCATTTCCTATCTAATTCCAATACAATTTCACATATGAGTACTATACCTTAGTACACTACTATCCATACTTCCATATTAGTTAACGTACTCGAACCACCGTCTGTCAGGCGGGAGAGGTAGTTTAGACTACCTTCCTGAGCCGAGATGGCATCCCATCCTCTGGGCACATCTCGTTGCATCCTGAGTCAATTGCCAGTTTCCTACACAACAATCATAGACAGTACCGAGTCCTAAGACTAAACAATACCTACTATCAAATTACACTAACCTTAACAATGTTTACCGTTCATGTTCTCGCGCAATCCCATTCTTTTGAGAACCAAAGTTCCTTACACATTCATTTCATCAATCGCTTCAAAAAGTCCCATGTGACCAATACATGAAATCCTGACCAATAAATCATCCATTTTCTTATTCAGTAACTGTCCCCTTTGCTCCATAGCTATTTCCTTTATTTTCTTAACTATGCCATTTCTCTTTTCATAATTCTATTAACACTGATGGTTGCTGGGCATCCAATACTTCCCTTTAACAATATAAGATGAAGTGGGATCCGTATCCCTTATCTCTATATTCTCGGAGATATAGCTCGCTGCCCGCGAGTATCAATCATTTCCCTGAAACTCATAGCATAAGAAAGAACACATATAATACGGTTAACTTTACAGCATAAGCAAGTAGCAGTATTTCCTATTAGCTCTGTAGTCTAGATACAATGCATAATGCATGATGCAATTTATCACATACCATTTCGGAATAAATCACATTACCCAACAACATACATAACAACAATTCCTATTAGAAAATCCACTAACCTATTCTTTTTGAGTATGTTTAGACTAACTGCCTACAGTCCTGCTTCTCATTCTGAGGATGTTCTCGTAAGGAGATCTTCTTACATAACATTCCCAGAATCGATCAGTAGACCAGGGGTATCTCCCGTCCGAACACACCCCTCAGAAGTCAAGTATCCATTCATCCTGTAATTCATTCTTGAACATTCTGACAATAATCCCAAAAATACCTTTATCCAATTCTTACCTTTACCAATACCACACTTTAACCTTCTTCTTAATCTCTTACCCTTAACCATGCTCTGAACCCAACTTGTCACCACCACCCCCACGCTCCACGGGCCGACGGGAAGCGGACACGGGGTCGGCGGGGCAACGGTGAGCTAAAAGATCTCTTCCTTATAACACAACCAATATATGGGTTTAAACCACTTTTCAGGTCCCTGTATAAGAGATTTAATAAAATAGAGTTTCTTCTTTCCTTATACCTGCATTTCAGAATTTACAATACATACAGATAAACTGAGCTCCGCTCAAACCAGATGCACCAGAAAAGAGTCTTCCCTTTCACTTCCGGGCAAAGGCTCTCTGATAAATTAAACAGGCAATCAGAAACTCCACTATGAACATCAATACCTCATTCCATTAGTAATGTGTTTCACACATCATCAACCATAATATTACATGAGAATACTTAAACATATATCCAATTCTACATGTATGCATGCAAACTACACCTATAGAGCCATCTTCCAATAGGTAATATCACTCAATATCGATGGTCGAAACTGCAGATCCCGATGATTGCACTTGATACTACTGCTAAAATCATGAAAAGAACAGAAAGGTTAACTGTTAGTCACATTATACATTCGTGCTCATCCAGAAAATCCAGAAAAGTTCATTAACTCGTTATTATGACATATATCATAAACATATAACCATTTGTCATATCTTCCATTCACATTACTGACATATCTTTCCATTTCACATTTTAACCATTACCTTACTTACTATCATTTCCTTTCAACATTCTGTATTCACTCTATACCCTTTATGCCATTTCACACACATTTTCTCTATCGGGCTCACCCCACCATTTTCCTTTATCAATAATCATAACAATCAGAAGGAGCTAACAATATCTTTACAGACAATCACAATAAAATCGAGTGAAATGCTTAGCGGTCCAACACTAAAGCTCTTGGAAAGATAGTTATAATGAAAGGGGCGAGTTCCCGAGAGAACTCAGTAAGGGTTTAGGTAGAAATAAAGGTTGTCTTCACGATAAACCTGCAATGACAATGTCAAAACAACAGATACATAGTATAACATACATGTTACGCGGTGTACAGAATTTCAGATCCTATTCCAACCCACACACCACGACGGCCTCCTGTGATCCTCTTTCATACCACAAGGAGTATCAGAAACTTCGTACAATCAGAAACAGACGCATGGTACCAGCGAGGGCCTAGGACCCTTTTAACCGTCGGCATCGCCCTAATGGAGGAAACAGAACAGAAACAGAGGGTTCGGTGGTCACGAAGACACACAGAACCAATCAGAACAGAATCAGACAGAATCAAAAGGTTCAGTGGTCGCACGGACACACGGAACCAATCAGAATACAGAAACAGAAATAGAGGGTTCGGTGGTCACTCAAACACATGGAACCAATCAGAATATAGAAAACAGAAATAGAGGGTTCATGATCATGGAGACTCACAGAACCAATCTCATCACATCAGAATAACCGTGTCACAAGCAGAGGGTTCGAAGATGCAGACTCACGAAACCATGACACGTTGTGCCGCACCTAGTTAGTTCGGGTCACATAGACTCACAAACCACGACACATCAGACAGAGGGTTCAGTGGTCATGAAAACACACATAACCGTTCCATAATCCATGTACCTGCACACCTTTACCGCTACCATGGAACCAGTCATATACCCCACCACCGGTATAAAACTGATCTCAACCAACTGAAATGGCACTAAGCATTAACTTAATACGCATTTAAGAAGGTTGAACTCTTACTTGGAAGTAATAGCAATAGCGTATCCCCAAGTCGTTCTTGGGATCTCCCTTACTTTAAGCAAAATTCCAACTGCAATCTTCACCTACGAAATTCCCAATACCATTGAATATATAAGTCATATACCCTAGTACAATACCAAATAGGTGCCAACATTACACTTCCTTTTACACCATTTCCATGTAACCCATTTTCCCACTTCGGGTTCATTTTGCAAAAGTTAACCAAACCTCATCCAAAACCTCTTTAACTTCACATGCATGTCTAACGAACTATTATAAAGCCATATATTCACTAACATCATACTTTTCCTTCACATTTCATCAATTCACAAAAATGACTAACTTCGGATTCAATCTATAATTCTACTCTACATCGTGATTCGCAACTCACTTCAAGTATTAACATTGCTTAGAATCATCATACAAACACAATTGAATCAATAATTCAACGTTGTACAACACTTTGTTCCTCCACCAAAATCCTATGGTGTTTTCCTTAGGTCCATGATTTAGCCATAATTAGAAAACATTCCAAGTATTAATGTTTCTCCAAATATACCCAATAACAATAATTTAACCTCATTTCCACATTGCCCTAACAATTTACAGACTGAAGCTCATAAACCCTAAATTCGAAATTGCCCAATTCTCAAGTAATTGATGATGTAAATCATGTTCCTATCTCCAATTCAACACTCGAACATGTTTACTACTTCATATACAACAAGAAACTTCAGAAAACCATACCTCGAATTCGGGCCTAATTTCAGAAATCTCACAAACAATGGATGATTCGAGTTTCTTCCATTAGATTCTTCACTTCTGATGAAAATCCCGCATAGGACATGATTTCCCTTCAAATTTAGGCTAGGATTGAGTGATTTGGGTGTGTGGAAGGGTTCGGGTTTGAGTTCACCGGCTGGAGGTTGAACATGAAGTGTGAAGAATGAGTTAACACTTCAGATTTTCGGGTTTAAAGCCCCAGTCGAATTTCTGCCCAGGGTACCAGGCGATCGCCTAGCGTTTTTCCCGGTCGCCTAGAGCCCTATCCTTTTCCACCCAGGGGTCAGGCGATCGCCTGCCAAAGGCTCCACTCGCCTGGCCGGTCGCCTGGCCGCTTGCCAATTTTGTCTTAGGGGTCAGGTGATCGCCTTCCAGGGATTCCGTTCGCCTAGCCGGTCTCCTAGCCGGTTGCCTAACTGCCTGCCCATTTCAGTTTAAGGGTCAGGCGATCGCCTGCCTGGATGGTCTGCACGCCTGCCCGGTCACCTGAACCACTGTCAATTTTCCTCTTTGTGGGTCAGGCGATCGCCTGCCAGGAATTTCCCTCGCCTCGACGATCGCCTGAACCCCTGCCCGTTTTCCATCTTCCATTTTTAAACCTCAGGCGATCGCCTGCCCTTTGGCGCACATCATCCAGGGTTTGCCTGAACACCCAAAAACCTGTAAAACCTGTTTCCTTCCCCCACACTTAACCAAAACACTTAAAATACCATTATCCAATAACCCATTATACAATTAGCATTAATAAACAATAACCATAACCTGAATTATAGTTCAAACTCAGAAATAACTGTAACCACGTACCTGCATCCAAGCTTAAATCCTGAAATAACTTTCCCGTCAGCCACTCTACGCCGGAGAAACCTTACCGGACTTTGGTGGTTGTAACATCCTCCCCCACTTAGGACTTTTGGCCCTCCAAGAGCTCCCTTAACCTTTGATATAATTAGGGGTGTTATCCTGCCACATCCTTTCTCGTTTTCAAAATTATTTCCCTGCTTGAGGGGTGAGACCATTATACTTTACTCCTGAAGGTCATCTTGTCCCGGGTTTTTGGGTATTTCCTGCTGTGCTGTCCCATCACGTATAATATGGAACATGCATCCCAGTCTTACCTTCTGTTGCGCTGGCGGTGAGGTTTGTTGTTGTGGTATCTGCGGTCTTGGACCAACCTGTAGTACACCACGCCCGCAGGGTACATTAAATTGCATTCCGGGTTGAACTGGAGCTTCTTATGCTTGGGTCTGCGGATAGTCTTTGACCCAATAATTAGTAGATCTGCATCTGAGACATCCCCCGGACTGTTGGAAACATACCGGGCCAACATGGCGCCGGTTGCAATGATTACAGTGCCACGAATCATCTTTCAACGCCTTTCCTTTTCCCTTGTCCCGTTGTGCCGGCCTTCTCAAACTGTCGCTACTCTTTTCTGTTAGTGGCAGTCCAGAACTCCTACCAATAGCCCGTGGGGTCTGAGTCACTGATCGGATCTCCAGATCCTCATTCTTGATCTTTTGAGCATTTTGAATAGCTTCATGGTATCTCACAATATCTAGAGGTGCAAAATACTTTCTGATCCCATCTTTCAACCCTCTCATAAACCTCTTTGCTTTCTTCTCTTCACTTTTCTATAGACGAATCAAATTGATTTGATTCTCTGCAACTGCAAAACCTGATTTTGAAGTGCACATGCATGGAAGAAAGGTATGGAATCTTTGTTTTTTATTTTATTTGGTTGTGTTGATGGAGTGAATGCTAGACATTGATGTAAGTAGTTTAACTGTTTCTATTACTTCCACTCACATGTTTCTTGTTTGGTAGCGTAGTCAATTTGGTTGGTGGGATAGTTAATGAAGGTTATTGTGTTGTGGTCCGTGTGTTTTGTGTGAAGTGGGGGGATCTTTTCACTCACCCATTTATCGTTTGCTGTATGAGTTTGGTCTAATATATTGTTCCATTTTTTATTTCACAATTTTTTTAAACCTTACAACACCCAATTTAATCATAGGTGGGCATCCTATTTATCAGCAGAAAAGTTCATCTCACCATCCACATATACTAGTGTTAACCACGTCATAATAGATAATAAAATAGTCCATGAAGATACCCCCAACGTAACGACCAATGGTCAGATCGGTACAAAACAAGGAGTGTTAAATAGTTTAATGCCCGAGTTGTGACGAATCAAATATTTTAGGGTTTTATTTGAGCTTTTTGCCTTTTCAAAATTTTGGAAAACTCATGTGTTAAAATAGAAAACCTTATTCCATTTTAACACTAGAGTTTTCCAAAATTTTGGAAACAAGATTTTCTCTCCTTAATGACTAGTTATATATACATCCTAACTATTTATAGAGAAAACTTAAAATAGTTTTTTTGGAAAATTTTTCTAACGAAACAGACCCTTAACTTTTATTAATTTTAACATCTTTGTTAAATCCAGCAATACCAAACTTTGTTGGAACATTAAGAGCAACAAATCACTCATTTCCAAAACATGAAGATTTATTTGAGCGAAAATAAAATAAAAAGGGAACTCATGTGACCCATGCCTATTACATGAGGACTTGATTTAAGGATTTGATTCATGCTAGCAAATTGATGTAAGAGTATTACAATAATGGTGACTAATTTTAAATTAAATTATAGGTAAAAGAAAGTTATTTTAGTTAGTGAAATTAATATTCTCACTGCAATAATATTAGCTATCAATTATTTTGACTAATAAATTTAATAATTTATCCATGGTATGTCGGTATGTTGATTTTTTACCAGTACCGATCATAAAACAACAGTGTTTAAACCAAATTTATATCAACATAAGTACCGGTTAGTATCGGCCATTTCGGTAGAACTGTGTACCAGGGGAAACGTTGAAAACGACCGTACAAAGACTAAACTGTAAAATGTTTAAAAGTTAAGCGAGGTAAAGCGTAAACCAAGAATTTCTAGTAAACTGGCGGTTTTTGAAACGCATTGCAAAACACAAAATTCACAAATTAAAAATTAGGGATTCATTTTGTTCAAGGTTTCAAGCGATTGCGATTTTGGAGAGGTGAGAGTGAGACCAGAAGACAAGTTTGGCAACAACAGCCAGAGGAGAAGAAGAGCTCGGCGATGGTGGCTACAAGTTGGCGCCGCGATGGTCCTCCTGGCTCGAAGCTTCCTTCCCTCGTAGAGTTGTCTAAGTCCAGCGAGGAGAGGAAGAGGTAATTATTAGCTTTTAATTCTTGTCCATTCTTGTTTTAATTCTTGTTAATAGCAGATCATATGCAGAAACTTAGAAACCAATTACTGTGTTTACACACCTCGCATGTCTAATTCTTGTTAATTGTTACTGTTACAAACTGGTTGTTCCATGTCTTAATTTTTTTTTTCTTCCCCTTTTTCACTGTTAATGCTTACTTTCAAAATGTTCATGAGTTGCTCTGTATTAAAATTTTGTTGTATAAGTTAGAAGTTTCTCATAACAGTTGTGTCTGGAGCCTAAATGTTTGATGAGTTTTGATTTCTTTTTCATCAATTACCTGCTCATTCTATTGGAGATCATGATCCTGCAGCTGGAGATGGCGCAAGCTTGGCGGCTCTTGGCGCCATAACTGGAGCAAGGAGGCTGGAGCAATGAACTTGGTGCTATCATGGCTGAAGCATGGCTCAAGGAGGTAGTGCTAAGTTCTGCAGAATTGCACCAAGTGCAGGGTTTACTTGTTGAGCAAGTTAGTCTAAGTAAAGTAGGATTAAAACTTCCTTTTTGGTTATTCTTTAGGAGTTATCTACGTACTATTCCTCTAAGGAATAGGATTACTAGTTCTACTAGGGTTATGAAAGTGTAAAGGCTATATGAGGCTAAACTTATTCCTTCAATAAAGTGTGGAAGATTAATTTGTTCAATCGATTCTCTCTTCTTGCACTTCTGAAACCTAACATTTGTGATATCAGAGCCAGGTTGTTCTCTAGATAATCGATGGCAGGAGCAAATAGCTCCCAATTGCAAGTTCCTATTGTTACACCCACCCTGAGCAGGTGATGACGTGGCAACGGAAGATGGTCGGCAGTAGAAAACTTTGCCGCCAAAATATAAGGTAAATGATTTTGGTTGCTTATGTTTATCGTTAATTGTTGATGAGATGATGTGTATTGCATGTTTGTGATGTTAATCAGAGATATAGTGATGTATTGTTGTTGTATAAGGTTGTTTAAATGTGTTCAGGACGTTTTGGTTAAGTTACGGAAGTAGAACGGAGTTTTTCATGTTTTCTGGGTTTCAGGCGAGCACCCAGGCGAAGCGTGCCAAGTGCAGGCGATCGCCTGGGGAGGGAAAAAGGAAAACATGTTTTACAGTGGACCAGGCGACCGGCCAGGCGAAGGAACGCTCTGGCAGGCGATCGCCTGGGTCCAAAGGGGAAAAGGACAGGGAGTCAGGCGACTGGCCAG
>JBBYHH010403831.1:0-11713 GCA_038382905.1 Daphne laureola
AACTTACTTACAGTTCAAACTCAGAACTAACGGTAGACACGTACCAGTTTCCAAGATGAACTCCCGAACTCCTTGCCCGTCAGTCACTCTTCACCGGAGACACCTTATCGGATTTTGGTGGCTGTAACACATGCTTTTTTACTTGCATTGCCCAACTTTGAGAGGGTATTTGAAGTAGAATGTGATGAAAGTGGAATAAGAATAGGTGTTGTTTTGCATCAAGAGGGAAGGCCAATTGCATATATTAGTGAAACATTAAACGGGTCAACCTTGAACTACTATACTTATGATAAAGAGTTGTATGCATTAGATAGATCATTAGAAGTTTGGTCACATTACTTGCTTTCCAAAGAGTTTTTAATCCGCACAGATCATTATTCCTTGAAACATATCTAAGGGCAAGGTAATTTAAGTAAGAGACATGCAAAATGGATTAAATTCGTAGAATCATTCTCTTATGTGATCAAATACAAGAAAAGTAAGGAAACATAGTTGCTGATGTTTTTTTAGGAGATACACTTTTCTTGTCACATTAGATGCAAAAATTGTAGGATTTGAGTGTATAGAAGACATGTATGAGCATGATATTTATTTTGGCCAGATTTACAAAGATTGTACTCAAAGTGGCCTAGAGGGATACTATGTGTTTGATGGTTTTCTCTTTAAGATGAAAAGGTTGTGCATACCAAGGAGTTCAATGAGATAGGTAATCATGGCATATGGTGGCGGGCTCATGGGACATTTTGGAGTGCAAAATACCTTAGAAGCTGTCAAAGAAAACTTTTATTGGCCACACGTGAAGAAAGATGTGACAAAAGTATGTGACTTGACAAAAAGGAAAAATTCAAGCTTCAACTCAAAGGAAAGTAAACCTCTTTACCTACTCCTTCTCTTCCATGGGTAGATATAAACATGGATTTCATTAGTGGATTGCGTAGGACAACACATTGTCATGATGCAATTTTTGTTGTTGTGGATAGATTCTCAAAGAGGGCTCATTTCATTGCATGCCATAAAACTGGTGATGCATCACATGTAGCTGATTTGTTTTTCAAATAAATTGTTAAATTTCAGGGCATTTCAAGGTCAACAGTGAGCGATAAGGACTCTAGGTTCCTAAGCCTTTTTTGGAGGACCTTATGGTCAATATTAGGCACTAATCTAGTGTTCTCTGCATCAAGTCATCCACAAATGGATGGAAAAACTGAAGTGAGTAATAGGACATTGATAACCATCTTGAGAACTATACTTAAAAAGAATCTAAAAGACTGGTAAAAAAGCTTACTATATCTAGAATTTTCTTACAATAGAAGGCTTCATACATCCACATCTTTTATCCCTTTTAAAGTTATCTATGGTTTCAATCCTTTAGCTCATATAGATATAATTACCTTGTCAAGTTCAAATGTTCTTGATTTAGGAGGGTGAACGAAAGCTGAAAGAATTAAGGATTTACACCTCAAAGTACAAAAACAACTTGAGAAGAGTAATGACACATATGCCAAGAGAGCAAACAAGGGAAGAAAGCCATCACACAACTTTCAAGTTGGAGATTGGGTGTGGCTACATCTAAGAAATAAGAGATTCTAACAAGAAAGAAATAAAAAACTCTCAGTTAGAAGAGATGGACTATTTCAAATCACAAAGAAAATTAGAGATAATGCATATATTTTAGATTTACCCTCTAATGGTTCCTACAATGTTCATGTAACTTTTAATGTGTGTGATTTGTCCCCATTTTTAGGTGAAGAAGAATATGAGAATCTAAAGATGGATTCTTCTCAAGAGGGATGGTATGATGTGGACAAACTGAAGTATAAACTCAAACACTTTCCAAGCGCAAGAAGAAGACCAAGTCTAGAGTTCAGCTCCTGGAACAAAGGCCAAGCTCAACCTCATTCAAGGCCTTGGAGGACCAATGACAAGATCAAGGTTGTAGAAGGAGAAAGAGAGCCTTAATTTTATCATGAGCTTGATGGAAATCAAGGAATGCAAGGAAGAAGAGGATGAAGTGATGATCAAGCTCCAACTCATAGGCATACACCTAGAGAAAGCATTAAGAGTCAGCAAAGATCTCAATGTCACCTTTGTTGCACATGAAGGTATTGGAGAAGAGGGCAAGGGAGTTGAAGGCAGAGTTGTTGTTGGAATTATGGTCACACCAAGACCTTTTAAAGTAGTACTTGAGCTCATGGAGCTAAGGTTGATGTCATAAGAAGCTATATGTACCTGACCTAGGCTTATCCTAGCTAGAAGTAGTTGGTTTTTGCTCACAATAGCTCTAGGGAAACTAGAAGTAGTTTCCCCCAGCTCATCTAAGGTTTGTTTAGATAGAAGTAGCTAAACTCAACTCATGTTAGTTCAATAGCAGCTAGAAGTATCTCCCCTTATCTCAACTCTAGCTAGAAGTAGTTAGACATAGCCCAAGTTAGCTCATGCCAGCTCACTCCAGCTCACAAGAGCTTGGAGTAGCTTGGCATTAGCTTATCTTAGCTAGAAGTAGCTAAATCTAGCTCATTGTCAGCTCACTATAGCTAGAAGTAGCTATACTCAGGTCCACTCCAGCTCAAGTAAGTTAGAAGTAGATAACTTTAGATCAAGTTAGATAGAAGTAGATAACATTAGCTCACACTAGCTAAAATGAGCTAGTACTAGCTCAATTTAGTTCACAAGTAACTAAGTCTAGATCAAGTTAGCTAGAAGTAGCTAACTTCAGCTCAAGTGAGCTAGTCTTGATGAAGAAGTGACTTTCAGCTTAAGGTGGACTGAAAGGAGCTCATCAGAGCTCAAATATGTGTGATTTAATCATTTAGAACATATATGTGATGTTTCACCATGATTTACAAGTTGTAACTTCCATTTGCACCTTTTGGACAAAATATAGGGTATTTTGGTAAAATGAGCATTGTGGGTGTATTGTGTATGCACCCTACCAGATGGGACACTCTCCTTGGTAGTTACCAAGGAGAGGCTAGCCTTAAGGAGGCTGAAATAGGTGAAGAGGTGCCTCTTGGAAGGCACCCATTTGCATGAGAGGAAGTTACCAAGGGTGGTTACCTTGTACTTGCCCTTGAAAGGGGCAAGAAGGCTTGGTAACCTCCCAAGGGGTGAACGGGTGCAACCTTCCAGCCCCAAGGGAGGTTAAAACCACCCTAACCACCCCTCTTCATCTATAAATAGATAGGAGTGGCCGGCCTCACACATTACACACACAACACTAAGAGTTTTCTCTCTTACTTCTTCATCTTCTTCTTCTTATTCTCTCTTAACAAGGAACCCATCTTCAAGCATCTTCTATGATCATTAAGGGTGGATTTATATGTATATAATCAAAACATCTATCCCCTTGACATAGCATTGAATCCACTCCTCTTTATCACCATCATCCATCAGCAACAACTCTAGAAGATTAAAGTGGAAGACTTGGTGTTCATCCGCCACTTGAAAGAGCATTCTTGGAGCACACTTTCAAGACAAGAACAAGGTTAATTCTTTCTATATTCTTGGCTAAAGGTATGTTTTATATCTTAGCATAATACATCTTCTTCCTACTTCACAAGGAAACCGAAATGTGAAGGTTGAAAGTGGCATGATTCCATTCCAAGAAAAACATTATGCTTGTAAACTTGTGTAATTCAAAGTTATATGATGCGTTACACTTGATGAGTTTTTTTTAATATAAATGTATGTTAAATGAAGATCTAAAATCTTCAAATGGTATCAGAGCAAGGTTATTTAAAATCTACATCAAGTTGTGTGCATGAATGATGATTCCGGCTATAATTGAAATTTAGGGCCGAAAAGAACTTTTGTGAAAAGTTGAAATTTGTTTGAACTTGGTATTTTAATGAATATGTATTTCATGATAATGCATGAAAATAAGAATGGATGCATGTTTACATGTTAAAATGAAGAAGATTCATGTAAATGCACATAAAATGACCATTCGTCCATTAGTGTCAATTTTGCTAAAGGTGGCGGACCATGTTGTAATTTAGCATGTAATTCACTTTTATTTAAAGAAATGATGATATATGTACGAATTCATGAAAATATGAATGTTTTGATGCATGTATTATGACTAAGCTGAGAATGGATGTATGATACATGAAATAATGTATTATGAAGTATATTCATGGTTAGGCCGAATTTGTATGATGTATGATCATAAAATGAGTGTATTAATACAATTTATTTGTATGATTACATATACCATAACTTTCGGGGGTGTTGACCCTGAACCCCTAATGAAAGCATCGATATTGTATGTAATTTATGTAAGTTGTATGAATATGAAGCATGCTTATATGTGTGACATGTATGTGAAAAAGTAATGCATGTGTGCATGAAAATGGCATGAAATGAGCAAGAGGTGCACTTATGTATTTTCAAATGCATGTTCTTATATGGTATGCATGTGTTGCATATTAGTAACATGAACATCCTAAGCTTGAACTATTGGCTTTACCCAGAGATTGTCTTAATTACTGGTAATTCTATCTAGGAGGTAGCATTTAAGTGAGACCATTGTGACTCCGCCATCTTTCCTGGGAATTACCACTATGGTGACATGAGAGAGTTGAGACTTAGTTCAAGAGGGATTGTTGAATTGTCCTTAAATTGATGTCTCTAGGGACAATGCCAATATTATAAACAATTCTATCATGGCTTATGGGTGATGAGATATTGGTTTGAGGTGAGATTCATGTTTGTGTTACAAGTACTTGTCACATTACTATACCTTAAACTAAAGGTACATGAACGGCACTTCTATAAGTTACTTGCCCGATTTCATGATGTGACTTGAACATAGAACCTTCTTGGAGGCTTATGTTGAACATGTGTATGAAACTATGGAGACATGTTTGTATGTTTCTGATTAGGTGCTATATGCACTTCTTCTGCCATGTATAAAAATGTAAGAAGTAGTTTTATACATTTGTTGCTTAACTGAGTCTTGTTGTGATTGATTGAATATTGATACATGTGAATTGCATTATGTTGATGGCTTGTAAGAATATAATAGATGAACTTAATAAGGACCTAAATTTGGATGATGAGAACTATTCAATATGGCAGTAAAAGGTCAAGTTCATACTCACTGAACAAGACACGCTTGATATTCTATCTAATGGGGTCGTGCCACCTCAAGGTGGAGAGAATGGTGATGCCTATGTGGCATACCAGAAAAAGAATAGCTTGTACCGAATCACACTTCTCTCCACAATGGTGGATGAGATCATGGTTGAATTCTCCATCATTGAGAGTGCCAAAGAAATTTGGGACACTGTCAAGGCAAAATTTAGGGCCGTTTCTATAGAGAAACAAAGATCAATGATATTAAAATTTGAGAACTATACCAATCGGGCTGATCATACCATGAGCTCACACTTGCGTGAAATGTCGCGCATGATCCATCAACTTAAGCAAGATGGGCACGACCTCGTGAATGAACAGCAGGTTCAAGCTATCATTAGATCCTTGCCCGACGAGGAGTGGCAGTTGATGAAGGTCAACTTACACCACAATCCTCAAATAAAACCCTTTGATGATATAGCGCGCCACCTTTTACTTGAGGCCGAGGTGATGAACCTCAAGAACCACTCCAAGGCATATGTTGCCTTTACTTCCTCCAACAAAAAGGGAGGTAAGAAGTGGAAAGGGAAGTGGTTTAAGGGTGGGCATAACAAAGGAAAGGGAAAGAGCAAGGTGAGCAGAAATGGACCCAGTTTGAAGAAGTTCAAAAAGAAAAGGGATCTTTCTAAGCTCAAATGCTTCAATTGTGGAAAAAATGGACATTATGCGAAGGATTGCAAAAGTCCACCTAAGGTATATATATCTACTACTTCTAATTTCGTACATGCTGCATCATGTACTTTGCTAACTGAAAACAATTCTTTGTGGATTGTTGATTCAGGAGTGACATACCACATAGTCCGGGACAAGTCTTGGTTTGTGGCCTACAGGAAACTCCCAGGAGGTGCAAAGTGTGTGTCGGTGGACGATAACAGTGTAATAGATGTAGCAAGTGTGGGGACATGTAAAGTCCTGGTATGTAATGGATATTTGTATCTTGTTGACACATTATATGTACCTAAGATATGTATAAACTTGATTTCTATAAGTTGCCTTATGAAGTATCACTTGAATTTTTTGAATAATAGTGTGACTATATTAAAAAATGATCAAGTGGTGTGTGAATGTTTTGTGAATAATGGTTTATATGAACTTAGACCTAGTAACCACCCTAATGCTCAATCTAGTTTCCATGTGACAAAGGTCACTAGTGAAATAACTTGGCATGAAAGGCTTGGTCGCGTTGGTCAAGATAGAATGATCAAGATGGCCAAAAGTGACCTACTTGGATCTTTGACAAGAGTGAGTTTGCCAAGTTTCCAAGCATGCCTTGAAGGTAAGGCAACAAAGAATCCTTTTGGGCGTGGCACTAGAAGAGAAGAAACATTAGACTTACTCCATTCTGACTTGTGTGGACCGATGAGAGTAACATCTAGAAATGATTTTACATACTTCATTACATTTACTGATGATTACACTAGATTCACCCATGTTTTCTTACTTAAAACTAAAGATGAAGCCATAACATACTTTGAGAAATACATCCATTTGGTTGAAAACGAATTGGGTAAGAAAATAAAATCCTTGAGAACAGATAGGGGTAGTGAATATAGTTCATCAGCATTTAAAGCTTTCTGTTACGTGAAAGGAATCCAGAGGGAGTTTACTCTTCCTTGGACACCTCAAAAAAATGGAGTGTCCGAAAGGATGAATAGAACTCTTATGGATATGGTTTGGTCTATGATGGCTAAGGCTAACTTGGACATTATTTATTGGAGTGACGCGTTGCTGTGTGCAGTGCACATACTTAATAGGGTACCATCTAAGAACGTTGATTCTTGACCATATGAGTTATGGAAGAACAAAACCCCAAACTTAAGTTACATGCACCCTTGGGGTTGCTTGGCTTACATGCATATCCAGGATTATCCTTTGGGAAAATTGGGTCCACACGGAAAGTGGTGTGCTTTCAATGGATATTGCAGTGATTCTAGGGGTTATGTGTTCTTAGATATAAGTCATAGGAATGGTCTGGTGTTTGACTCCAGAAATGCAAACTTTATGGAAAACAAATTTCCAAAAGTTGGCGCATGTAATGACATTGACTCTTTTGGTCCGATCCTTGAAATGGATCAACCTAGTACCTCACAGGTACCGGTTACATAAGGTGCACCTATTCCAGAGGGAGTATATCAACATAAAGTAGTTGTAACTTCTCAAAATGAATCCATTGAGATGGATCATGATGGACAAGATCCAAATGACCAAGGACTTGATCCGGAAAGTGTTGAGAATGTGCATGAGCCAGAACCTTCTTTGCCCATGTTGAGAAGATCAACTAGGGAATCGAGACAACCCAAAAGGTGGGGTCTCTCGGAAGGTGAGACTTACTTGGTATCATCTGAGATCAATGAACCAAGTAACATTAAAGAGGCTCTAAATGGTGCACAACACGAAGAATGGGTAAGTGTCATGAATGAGGAACTTCATTTAAGAGAAGTGAATGGTGTATAGGAGCTATCAGATCATTTAGGTGGTAGGCAGGCCATTGGAAACAAGTAGGTATTAAAGATTAAATGGAATTTTGATGGAAGTATCAAAAGATACAAGACCCTTTTGGTCACCAAAGGCTTCACACAAAAAGAGGGTATTGATTTCAAAGATACCTTCTCACAGGTTGTGAAGTTCAATTCCATCAGGTTGTTACTTGCTATAGTGGCTAATACGGACTTGGAATTACATCAAATAGATGTAAAGAACGCCTTCCTCAATGGTGATTTGAGTGAAGAGATCTACATGAAACAACCTGAGGGTTTTGTTTAAGATGGTATGGAGAACAAGTTTTGTGGACTAAAAAAGTCTATATATGGTCTAAAACAAGTTTCAAGACAATGATACTTGAAGTTCCACCATGCAATCACTAGCTATGGTTTCATGATGATGCGTGAGGACCATTGTGTCTACTTGTTCTCATCCAATTCTGGATATGCCATATTAACCTTGTATGTTGATGACATACTTGTAGGAAGTAATGAAGTTTATTTTCTCAAAACCATCAAAGGATGGTTGTCTTCCATGTTTGACATGAAAGATATGGGAGAATATTCCTTTATTCTTGGTGTAAAAATACACAGGAATAGAAAACAAAGGCTTTTGGCCCTTTCACAAGTACCTTTTTTTGATAAGATTCTAAAAAGGTTCAACTTGAGCAATTTCAAACCAATGAATACCCCACTTATTTATGTATGAAAACTTAGAAAGGACATGTGTCCTAAGACTCCAAGGGAAAAGGAAGAGATGGCCAACATACCATATCTAAGTCGAATAGGCTCCTTGATGTACGTAATGTTAGACACAAGGCCTGACATTAGCCAAGCAGTTGACTTGTTAGAAAGATATTCTTCCAACCCTAGAATGCAACATTAGAAGAGTGTCAAGAGGGTTCTAATGTACCTAAAGGTACCAAAGATTATTGGTTGTGCTATCAAGGTAAAAAGCTTGATTTGCATGGCTACTCTGATACTGATTAGGGTGGAGATCATGACTCCAGAAAATCTACATTTGGTTATGTCTTCATACTTAATGGTGGGTCTACTACATGGTGTAGTAAAAAGCTGACTTGTAGAACACTTTCTACACTAGAGGCTGAGTTTATCTCATGTGCCTTAGCTGTACAAGAAGCCCTGTGGCTTCGTTATTTCCTAAAGAACTTGGAATCCAAAATAATGGTGGAAAGGCCTATTACTATCTACAGTGATAGTATGGCGGCCATGGCTTACACCAAGGATCTAAAGTACCATGAAAAAACCAAACACATAAGTATGAAGTACTATTTTATAAGGGATGCAATTGAAGAAGAATAAGTTAAAATAGAGTATATATCTACTAAGCCATTGCCACCACTTGTATTTGCCAAACATGTTAAGGCAATGGGTCTACGTAGATTGTAGATAAGTTGGATGTACTTCTCTTCTTCGGTGTCACACATGTTATCATCATCTATTTTTTATTCAATTTATGTATTCACAACAAAAATTTGAACATGTCCAACATAGACATTAGAAAGACTTTCTCACACAGGCTTTTGCCCTTAATCTTCGCTAGATTTAAGAATGAGAGTAACTAAGGACTCAAAGTATGATGTTTCCTATGAAATATGTAACTTGTATAGTTATACATTTGAGTGGGAGTCATGCACCAACACATGACACATTAGCTAACTGTCGCCTTGATTATGTTAAATCAAGATGAGATGAACAAGTTCATCGTATTTGTATGACCACCATACATCCTAGTCTATGATTGAGGTAAGTATGGACTTACTTAATGATGTTTCATGGTTTGTGACATGTCTTCCTTTTATTTTGATAAAGCAAGCACACTATTGGTTTTTTAAGAAGGAGAAATGACACACCCCTCTACAATAAGTGGACATCATTCCGAGTGGGAGTGGTATAAGTAAAGCACCTAATTAGTGTTTCCTATGGGACTTAAGGGATGTGTTCCATGTCCATAAAATGTGACTGAAGAAAGTTTTTAAGGAAGTTATCTTTAATCTTGACTTAGTGTGAGAATCTTTGGTACAAACTCGTAGTGACTTTATCTCACTATTAAATAATTGTTTCAACAAGACTACTTTAATTGGTTGTCGAAGGTCTTGAATGAGTAAGACCGGAATATCTTCCTTTTAGGCAGTTGAGTTGGTTCGATTTTATCTAAGTAGTTTAGCTAATAGGAAAGACACTGTTTGAATGATACGCAAACTCTAAAATCAATCTATGGTACCACATACTATGAGTAGTATGATTTGGATTGAATCATGAGTATTTAAATGAGATCTCGGTTACTTAATACAATCATGGGTTTCAATAATTGAAATTCAAAGAAAAAGACTAATTGTGATTAAGTTAAGTGTATCATGTGTTTGCATCTGATAGGCATCATTTGATAAGTTCAAATGAGCATGAAAGAGTTCAAGCATGTTTGAAGAAGTTCAAACAACAAACGGATACTCGATGTGTTCAAGTTGAATGTTTGGAGAGGATAATCTTTT
This sequence comes from Daphne laureola, assembly GCA_038382905.1. Lineage (NCBI taxonomy): Eukaryota > Viridiplantae > Streptophyta > Magnoliopsida > Malvales > Thymelaeaceae > Daphne > Daphne laureola. The sequence goes on from JBBYHH010403831.1 coordinate 10,130, forward strand.
ATTGTGAGTCTAACAACCACAATAGAAGAGATTTGATGTGCATACCTTGGGGTCACACTCTTAACTCTTTTTATGTGAATGTGCTTGTTTTGGCCTTATATTATGTTTGAGAGAATTTGATTCGAATGAGAGTTTGGAACTTAAAAGCCTCTTAGTGTGAGTTGGAGTTTGTTGGAATTCTGGTCACACCAAGACCTTTTAAGGTAGTACTTAAGCTCATAGAGCTAAGGTTGAAGCCATAAGAATCTATATGTAGCTCACCTAGGCACATCACATCTAGAAGTATCTGCTCTTAGTTCACAATAGATTTAGGGCAAATAGAAGTAGTTTCCCTTAGCTCATCTCAGCTTAGTTTAGCTAGAAGTAGATAAACTCATCTTTGAAAGCTCAAGGGTAGCTAGAAGTAGCTCCCCTTACCTCAAATCTATCTAGAAGTAGCTAGACTTAGCTCAAGTCATCTCATCCCAGCTCACTCTAGCTCATAGGAGCTAGGAGTAGCTTAGCATTAGCTCATCTTAGCTAGAAGTAGCTAAATCTAGCTCATTATCAGCTTACTATAGCTAGAAGTAGTTATACTCAGCTCCACTCCAGCTCAGGTTAGCTATAAGTAGCTAACTTCAGCTCAAATTAGCTAGAAGTAGCTAACCTCAGCTCATGTTAGATAGAAGTAGTTAACATTAGCTCACACTAGCTAAAAGTAGCTAGTACTAGCTTAAGTTAGTTCACAAGTAACTAACTTCAGCTCAAGTTAGATAGAAGTAGCTAACTTCAGCTCAAGTGAGCTAGGAGTAGCTAACTTCAGCTCAAGTGAGCTAGTCTTGATGAAGAAGTGAATTTCAGCTCAAAGTGAATAGAAAGGAGCTCATGGGAGCTTAAAGATGTGTGATGTAATTATTTGGAACATCTATGTGATGTTTCACCATGATTTACACGTGGTAACTTCCATTTACATCTTTTGGACAAAATAAAGGGTATTTTGGTAAAAAAAGCATTGTAGGTGCATAGTGTATGCACCCTACCACATCTCCAATAAACTTATACTTTTCAGGAGCATCTATCTACCGACCGCATAATAGTTCTGCTTGGTCGTTCTGTGAGTTCTGGTACTAAGGTACATAGCTTCCTGAAAGAGTATTCCTTTTCTGATTCTAGAACGGGGGTTAGTCTGTCCGGAGGATTTGTTTAGTTGTCTATTTAATTTCTGGGTGAGCACGATATTATCTGGAGTAACGGTTTAATGTTTATGTTTGTTACAAACAACCGCAACAACAATTTAGTATGGTGTATTATGGCCTTTGTAGGTCTAGAATGCATATAAGTAACATTATACGATTTGATTTATTCTGATCTGTAAATCGGTATGTTTTTTTTTTCTCGGGGAGTTCTTGGCCAACCAAGTGGTTGAGACTCCTTTCTGGTACATCTGGGTTGAGATGAGCTCAACGTTATTTCTGTATATTATCTGTTTGCGCGATTTCCCATTGCATATTAGGAAAGAAATTTTTCAGGTTGGGTTTTGGAACCGCCAAATCAAGTTAAGTGTTGCATACCACCGACCACCGCCTAGTTCCCTGACTTCTGTTT
>JBBYHH010403942.1:0-11711 GCA_038382905.1 Daphne laureola
TCCTCCAAATATAAACATACAACTTCATTTTCATCAATATTTCTCATATTCATCAACAAAATCTTCATCAATAAATCGGCCAGCCCCTAACTTTCTCACCAATAATTATTTCAACCAACTTTTAAGAACAAACATGCTTCAAATCCATCAAATAGCAAGATTACACAACTTTTCTCTTTCCTCAACCCTAATTAGGGTTTAATCATTTCACTAATCAAACTACATCAATAAATCACCAAATTGTAACCACATGACCAGAAGCTCCCAAGCTTCACAAAACATATTTTCCCAGAATTTGTCTCCACAAAAATTCACATAAAATATTACTATGCAATTTCGGCCCTATTTGTAAATCATTAACCAAAATGATTTTTAACATGATTCAAACATCAAACTTACTCCAAATATACCCAAGAACAATATTCAAGCATCACAATAATTTTTCTAACATGCTTTGAATTTATTCTACCAATTACTCCATAAAATCCCATTTTTCTTCATAAACTCTACAACAAATTTGAAGCTTACCTTTTAAGCTCCTAACCAAGTATTTGTTGCAAGTTTTCTCCTTCCAAAATTCCCTTGAAGTTTCCGGCTTCATTAAGAAATAAAATGGAGGCATTGTTTAGAAATCTCAACATTTTACTTAACTTAAAAGTGACTAACACAATACTTATCAAATAAATTCTCTTGTAGTTTCTTTGATGAAACTTGATCACAAACTCCTCCTTGATCCTTTGAAATTTCAGTTTTGGCTAAGAAAAGAGAGAGAAGAATTATTTCTCCATAAACAAACTTTGTTTGATGAAGAATGGTTAAGAAATAAGCTTACCTAGCTTATCTTGAACACCTTGTGATTTTCGGCCTTGTTGATGGACTCATTGAAGTCTATTGCTCCTTGGAACCTCACCACATGAAGGTCTAAAGATGGTGGAGAGGATGAAGTAGGGAAGGAAGCAAGAATGGAAGAACAATGGTGTTTTAGAGGGAGAGAGAGGGCCAGCGGTTTGTATGAGAGGGAGGGAGAGAATTTCTTGCAATGTGTTTGTGACTTAGGTAGAAATGAAGTAAATGATGGGAATGAAGAGGGAGGCCAGTTACAAGAGGAAAGAGGGGTGGGCAGTAAGCTTTCTAGGCTAATAAACTAATAGTTTAGGGGTTTAGGGTAGGGAACCATGATCCACCATTTAAGGAATCTACTATTTAGGCATTAATGAGGTAGATATGGTTGACTAACCCTAGATCTAGGATAATAACCCCTCTAAAATCGGCTTCCCTTAATTAATTAGGTTAATGGGCATTTTTGTCTAATTTTCTGTAACGGACATTTTATCCTCCGAAACTGCAAATTGTTAAAATCCCCCAAACCTCTTGGAACATCTTAAAACACTTAAATATCAATTAATAGAGGTTAAATATGATCCTGGGATATGAGATCTCATTAATCATAGTGTAATTTACTGATAATTACAAAGTTGTCGATAATTAAAATGAATTATCCGGGAAAATACATATCCAAAATAAATGCGTCTGGAGTGACCGTAAGATTGATGCATGTCGCAGCAATTCAAGGTATTCCGCTGGGAAATAATGCAGATCGGGAGAAGCTAGTGTGGCATTTTTCTGTCGATGAGGTGTATACAGTTCGCAGCGGGTATGGAAGCATATTTGGGAGGCGAAAATCTTGAATAAATACAGGAACTTTATGCGGAGAGCAGCTCAATATATAATGCCTTCCAACACGGGTAAATCTAATGGCTCGACATGTTTACAGCACTTAATGCCCCCACCCAATTGCCCAATCATTCGTAATCACTTTAGGTTTTGCTTTAATTCCTCCCATTGATCTTATATACATACATCCTCCTTCTCATGGATTTGATAATGACACTTTAATCAATAATTTCAAGCCTTTAATCTTATAAAATTCTTCCTCATTTAGGCTCTGCTCATTGGATCTCAATAAATAATTCTTTATTGCCTAACGTGAAACAGGAATAACCGGAAAAAAGAAAAAGAAGAAAAATAGAAAATTTAGAGTCGATCAAAATTGTCGTCTTCAACTTGCTGAATAAATTGCAATTTTTATTTCCAACTTGAAATATTCCCTACCTAAAATATTTTCAGTTTTGTCATACATTATGGACACCAATTAAGCCACATGGTCTATAAAACTATATATAAACGGTAACGAACACAAGTTCATGCTCATCAATTTTCCTCTCGCCTCCTTTCAAATTTGTTGAATTCTGCTGGGTACAAGGATTTAAAATCTTCTTCTGTAATATGGATCAACATCATTTCTCTACTTTTCCAATGCTCATCAGTTTCATTCTCTTCATGCTTCTGTTGCTCAAGCTTTGGCTCCAAAAGAGAAACTTGAGCCCCAAGCTTCCTCCAGGACCAAGGAAACTACCTCTCATTGGGAACTTGCATCAATTACTTGGAGATCTTCCTCACCGGCGGCTGAGAGACTTGGCGAGCAAGTATGGTCCGTTGATGCATCTCCAGCTCGGTGAAGTACCCTTCATCATTGCTTCCTCGTCGGAAATCACAGAACAGATCATGAAAATCCACGATCTAAACTTCGCATCACGACCAAATTCTTTAGGCGCAGAGATACTCCACTACAACCGCAAAGCAATCATTCTTGCGCCCTACAGTAACCTCCTGAGAAACCTCAGGAAAATATGCATGGTGGAGCTGCTCAGTGCAAAGCGTGTGCAACAGTTCAGGTCAATAAGGGAGGAAGAGATCTCAAATCTCGTTCGGGCCATCGGTTCGAGCGAGAGCCATCCCATTAATCTGAGCAAGATGTTGTATTCCTCTGGGTACAACATCATCATAAAGGCTCTCATTGGAAAGAAGGTGAAAAATGCCGAGGAGTATATGCATATTGCAAAGAGAGCGGTGAAGTTGTGTGGAGGTTTCACCATTGTGGGCGTTTTCCCGTCGAGAAAGTTGCTAGGGATGATGAGTGGACTCAAATCGAAACTCGAGAGCCTCCATGAAGATGCTGATGAGATTCTTGAGAATATTGTTAAGGAACATAGAGCTGAGAGGGAGAGCTGCAGTTCTGCTGTGATGGAAGATGATCTTGTGCATGTTCTTTTGAATCTCCAAGAACAAGGGAAGCTAGATCCTCCCCTAACAAATGATAGCATCAAAGGAGTAATCCAGGTTAGTATTAGTATCAATATCCATACAATTTTATGAAAATGAATATTCTCCATTAGTCCGTCCGCAAAAAAAATGAACTATTTGTTCTGACAGTTTCACAGTATTTAATCTATGATTTATTTTCATAAATGTTTAGACATTGAAAGCTAAGGGCATGTTTAGTTGTGGAAAACTTTTTCAGTTTTCATTTCTAAATTTTCTTTGTAAATGTTTGATTATATAACTAACTTCTACTGGATGGAAAACCTTGTTTTCCAAATATTGAAAAACTCTAGTATTAAGTTAGGGAACCTTTGGATCCGTTTAGTTGTGGAAAACTTTTCCAGTTTTCATTTTGAAATTTCATTTGTAAATGTTTGATAGTATAACTAACTTCTAAATGATGGAAAACCTTGTTTTCCAAATATTGGAAAACTCTAGTGTTAAACTAGGGAACCTTGAAAACAATGTTCCCTAGTTTAACACTAGAGTTTTCCAATATTTGAAAAACAAGATTCCCTAAAGGTAGTTATATGATCAAACATTTACAAAGAAAAATTGGAGATGGAAACTTAAAAAAAAATTTACAACTAAACGGATCCTTAAGCAGTGGCGAAGCCAGGATTTGAAGTCAGAGGTGGCATGGAACTTCAAATATTATTCCCATTTAATAATGTAATTTGAAGAATAAAATTTAAATGATTTAATTAGGAGAGAAAAATTGTATACATTAAAAGTCACTTAAAAGTCTAAATTATTGTAACAATAAATATTAAAATCTATCAAAATCTAATACTCCATATGTCCTAAAAAAATTGTATCGTTTGACTTTGTTGTTTCATTGTTCAATGTTTGACTCAATTTGTAATAAAGATAAACAATGTAAAAAAAATTAAAAATATATATTTAGAAAATTTGGATATCAAATTATGGTTCCTAAGTAAATTTTTTAGTTTTCAATATCTAAAAATACATGAAAATAAATCATAAATTAAATACAGTGAAACTGTTAAAATAAATGATACAGTCTTTCGCGGACGGAGGGAGTATAATGTTTCTTCAAATCCTTGACATATTGATTTACTCTTTTTAAGAAAATAAAAAAGAAGAAAAGAAAAGTCAAATCATATTTTTCACACCCATCTTTTCTTCTCTCAAACTTCATATCCATTTCAAAAGCTTCAAAATTTCTTTGCAATTGTTACAATTTCTTGCACCTTATATTTTTATGTGTGACTATTTTTAGGTGGAGTTTTAGTTTTATGAATGTTTAATATTTTCTTTCAAAGAAAGAATGTGATTTATTTTGTTCATTAGTCATAGATTTTTTTTAACATTTATCTCTAATTAAAAATATTGTTGTCAACAAAAACTTGTTGTTAAGAGTTTCAAAAAACAACACACCTATAGTATTTTAGGAATCAGGTTTTATGTTTAGGTTGGGGTAGAGTTTTTTTTATTTAAACCAAATTCTCATCATGCAATGGATTATTGAATAATATATTTAGATTATAATTATAGAAAATATAAAATTTAATTCTAATTAATCTAAATTATACTATATACCCCTACATTTATAAAAATTTTGGAGTGGCAGTTGCCACCCTGAGTCCCCATATACCCCCGCCACTGGTTGTGAATGTTATTATTTCTTACTGTGATGATACAAACACTAGAAGAGTTGGATATTTAAGGGTTATTAACAAACACGAGCTTTCAGGTGTTGGTGTGTGGAGGTGAAACTGTTTGTTAATACACATTGAAAGGACAAGAAAGAGTAGGAGAATAAAATGGCGTTGAGGCAAATGTTGGGGTGGTCAGAGGGGGAAGTGACGAGATCAGACGCAAAGCCATGTTCAAGATTAATGCGCCAGACTGCCGGGATTTGCACTGTTGTGGGGGCATTGGGGTTTTGGGTTCTCTGCAGATTGCATTATGGTTTGTTTTCTCTCTATTTTGTTTCTGGGTTCAACTTTAATCCACTTTTGAATAGATTAGGCAGTCGGAACTTTTCCCCATCGCATTATGCTCTAGTTGGTACTGTTCCTATCTCATTGGAGAATCTGTTTGCCAACCTCTAGTTGTATTTTATTTGTCTAGTGTCTGCATACTCAATTCTACTATTTTCTTAAATTCCTTTGAAAAACCTATTACAGTTCATGTGGTTGTGTAGATATGACGGACTAGAATGTTCATATGAGGTAGAGCTGTAAGATTGTCAAGCCCTTTACCACTGACCTCCTGGCCTTTTCTTTTCCACTCTTATGAGTCTGTGACTTAGGTTTGATTCTTTTTATTTAAATGTTCAATTGGAATAAGACTTGTTACATTTTCATCTTCTATTATCGTATATATGGATACACCATGCTGCGGAAGATGCATTGACTCATATATCCATATCCCTTGTATTATCTGTTAATATCTTCTTCATGCTTGTTTCTGTGAAATGTAGGTTCAATTTGGCTTGCTGGTTCAATTTGGAGATTACTGACTGATTCATGTTTCTGGGTTTCGTGCAGGTCCTAGAATTACGGTACCCAGAAGCCTTAGGTGGGCAGGATGTGGTGCTGTATCTATGAGCTCAACATCTGCTCTTCTGGTTCGCTTGCTTAGTCCTGAATGTGAACCCCAGAATATAGCTGCCTACGACAATAAAAAGTAGCTTAAAGGAAAAAACTACAGATTTCTATGGAGGCTTAGCTTGGAGGAATGGATGGTAAATTTTTTTAGCAGGATTCTATTCGAGACATTGTCGTTCCAACATACAAAGTCTTACTAGTTCTGTTAGTTGAGAGTTCCAAGAATCTCAAGAACATGTCGCTGTCATGAAACTTGTCGATGTGTTTCTTTTAAAGTCTTTACTAGTTCTGTTAGTTTTCCTGTGAATCTTTGCGTCTCCTTGCTTTCACGTTTCTGTTGATGGGAAATACAGTGAGCACGACGGTAGGAGCTCCAATCAGCAGTAGCTTGCTCTTTCTCAGTTTCCGCCTTCGCTACCATCTTAGAGGTTTTAGCTTCGTTTTCAGATTCTGGCCATCATCATGGTTCCCAGATTGTGATTAAGCATTGTGAGCATGATGTTGAGGAGCATCCTAATTCCTAATGATGATGATCAGAATCTGATTGCTAAAGCCGAAACCCCTTAACGTTTTCACTCTCAGAAATCATTTAAAGAGAACCAAACGCTCATAAAAAAATGTTAGAAGATTCAGAACCTAACCAATGCTCAATCACATTCTGTGGACCATCACCAGTAGCTTGCTCTTTCCTGGTAGGAAAGCGAATACCTTAATTTTTCATTATATAACTTAAATTTCTTGAATTTAATAGGAATAAATTTAGGATCCGTTTAGTTGTGATTTTTTTTTTAAATTTTTTTTATAAATGTTTGATAGTATAACTAACTAGCTTGTACCTCTCATTCGGAACGGAATTTAGGATGATTGAGTGATGATAATACTTATTTTAATAGTTTCTAATAAAATAGCTTTGAAATATTTTTAACCACAACTTCTTAAGTTACCTATTATAATTAGTGATAGAGTTCCAATTGAAACGAAACATGCATTAATCCATAATTAACGTAAACTACACAATCACACAAATCCAAAACGTACATGTATGTGTCTCTCTATGTGTGTATGAGTATATACAACTACATAATGTATCCTACTAAACAATCACTCTTCAATCTTATGATCAACGGTACTTGTCAAAGTTTTGATTTGATGTTGATAAAGCTCAACCCTATAAAAATGTACCAATATTAATACCAGCACGCGTTAAATAAAATTAAAGTAACAAAAAACTAATACGTAAACATCTCTTTCGTTTATCGTTGAATCCCAAGTATCCAACACATTCTCATAATTTCCATAATCTCTACCACTGCAGCTTCCAACCTCTTCAATCAATAGATTTCTAAACACACAGAAACAATAGGTTCTAAAGTAACAAAATTAATAGAGTATACTTAATTTGTGCTTAAATAAATTTACAAATTCATTTTTATTGATGTCCAAATATTTAATATGTGTATTTTTTCATGAAAGTTTAGACATTTAAAACTAAATAATTTATATACATAACATAATCGGAAGCATTAGCTTTATAATTATATATTTTCGTGAGTTTTTTTAAAACTTTTATCTACGTTAAAACTTGAGTCAAATATTGAAACTTGAAAAAACTTAAAGAAAATGTACAATTATTTGAGGATGACAGAAGTAAGTTTTTTATAGTAGTAGTAAATACATTTTTTTGAAGAGTGTTCAAAGATAAATAAACGACATACCTACTTGAAGTAACTCGAGATTCTGCAATTATTTTATCTGATGATCTTTTTAATGGAAGAATATTTTTTTCTTGTTCACACAACTGCAATATAAACATATAATGCAAACATGTAACTATTTAAAACAATACAATTATTAAAAATGTAAAAATTAATTTAACATTATAAAAAATATCATACTCATACGATGAATTCCAACACCGAACGGCCCTCAAGTACGTAATCAACCTAAATGCAGAATGCTGATTTTTAATATTATATTTAGTAAGATGAATATACCATGTAAACTTCAATCCTCTAACACCTTAAAAAGTGACACGTATCTTCTTATGCCCATCTTGCTGCATATATATATACACACAGACATATATATATATATATATATATATATATATGTACATATCAAAAAATTAAAATTTATTTAATAATGGAGTATATCAAACATTCTAAAAATTAATTTTGTACAAATATATGTACAACTCAAATAGAATGTTAAAACTTAGCACGTACCGTATTTTCATAATTTAGTAACACGACAGCATCACATCCTAATAGTGATGACGCCACATTATCAAATAAAATAAAATTGGCATCATTGGTACGATCTATTGCACTAAGATGCAGTTTAAATCTGAAACAAATGTCAAAATATCTTCAGTAATATATTAAATTCTAAAATCTAATATTTTGATTATATATGCAGAAATAATGCAGGTGTATCAGGGAATAGGTGATCGACATGGTATATAACATGACTTGCAACAGAATCCCTTTCCCTACTTCACCAGCTTCTTATAACAAATATGACATGCACGATACCATTGTTGAACATTCTCACTAACACATGTTATCATAGCATTGCACATGTAATTTGTCACCTATATTATTTTAAAAATAAATATTGTAAAAAATAATATATATATATATATATATATATACTTTTACAAAATATATGAAATAAATATTTTTCAAATAGACACTTACATGAGAACGACCAAATTTCCGAATAGCTTGAAGTTGACGTAACATAACGTATTTACGTTCAGTATGAGCATTAGAAGCACTTGCACAACGTTCATCAATCCATTTTGATAAAATGTTGCTTATAACAACACCCGATATAAAAACGTAATTCATCTCAATCGATACAATGACTAAACAGGTTTTAAATTCCCAAAGAAATACATTGCATCTTGTAGACTAAATAATACTAATAATTAATTTACCATTGCAATAGCTTATTAACCTCCGGTATGCCAATGCTGACATACACTTTTGTACCACATGTTGACGTCAATGCAAATTTTCCTAGATGATACACAAATATATATTTTTTGATTAATCTCTCATCAAATGACGAACTTATTTACTTATTATCTTTACACTATATAAAGACATCACACACCTTCAATTTTTCTCACATACGTTGTTGTTACAACAACAACCACATTCTGTTTGGACAAATCAAAGCTTCTAAGTTGATCTAACATTTTAATCTGGTCACTCCAGAAAGTGACCTCAACATACGAAACACTATTAAAACAAACATGCGTCAATAGACACATAGATACATATAAACATTAAAATAAAAAATATTAATGTATAAAAATAATATTAAAATATCATATCTCGAATCAACCGATTGTATTTTAGATAGCTGGTCACTTTTCAATTCTTTATCATGTGGGGCATCCACTCTAACTAAACTTCCAACAATATATGTATATTAATCAACCACACACACTAAACTGTTAATGTATAACGACAATAAACTAACTTTTCATATAAAAAAACATGTTGCTTAGAGTCCCTACCGTATCAGTGTCATAGACTACCCATACGAAAGTGTTAATCCAATTCTTGGCTTAGATAGAAGATGAGGCGTATAAGTATGAAACCCATTAAAGTTGACCATACCTCTAACTGAGCTTCATTACTTGTTCACTGTTCCAGATTGGGTCTGTTAGTGCTGCAAAGAAGCCTAAGGCAGTTGTTGCGTCAATTTTTGGTGATGACAGCGATGAAGAGTAGAAGAGATTGGTGGAGTTAGGTAGCACGAATACGTTCTCATGTAATTCCCATACTTGTTTGATCACATGTAGTTGGACATACTTGGATATATTTTGTGTTCTTTGGGACACCAATTGTTTGAGCTTTCTGGGTTGCCATCATACTCTCATCCAAGTTGTCTTTTATGAACTATGGTTTGGAAGTGGAACGATGCTAATTAATGCATCTTTAAAGAAGACAGGTCAGTTATGCGATTAGAGATTTAAAGTTAAATATTTTATACATGTATCGTAATTTAGTGTTCTCTCCGACCCTTAAAACTTGTTACACTTTTCTTTATGAAAAAAAATTTACGCAAGTTTTACTTTTATCATCTTTACTCTCTTCTCATTTAAAAAAATTATTTTTTGTCTTATATGCATATTTTGCATTTTCATTCTCTAGTCAATGCAATCTTATTCCACGTGCCGATCAAAGTATTGTATGTTTAATGGGATGGGGAGAGTACTTAATTTTTTTCGAAATACTCCCTTCGTATTTCAATGATTGCACTATTTATTTTAACTGTTTTAGAGTATTTAATCTATAATTTGTATGTTTAGACATCTAAAATTAAATATTTTTTATGTGTATCATAATTTACAATATATATTTTTTAAATATTTTTTTTTTTGGAATTCTTTTATACTATTTATCTTTGCAAATATTTGAGCCAAACATTGAACTTTAAAACATGAAAATCAAATAGTGGAATTATTTGAGTAGGGATGGGTATATTCTTTTATGAATTTTTTTTCCCACTATTTATCTTTGTAAATATCTCAGTCAAACATTGAAACTTAAAAGGGTAAAGTTTATTTTTAATCTCTTATCAAATTTTTGATGTGTGTCCTATTTTTATCTTGTTTTAAGAACTCGTCATATTTTAGCTTTATATTTGTGATTTTCTGTCATGTTGTGGTCCTGCTGTTAATATTAAGATTAACTTGACTGTTAATTGGTGTGATATGACAAAAATACAATTTTTATTTACCACTCATTCTCTAATTTTATAAAATTTTATCAATTTTACTCCAACACTTTTTCTTTCTCACAAGTAAGGTCTAAGATTTCTTGTTTTCCAATTTTATTTTCAAAATCTATCACGATTCCCAATTTGAAAGGCCAAATAGCTATTTTCTACCCTAAACTATTAATTCTGGGCAATTCAAGGCCCAAACTAAAAGGTCAACGAAACTTACAATGAGACCGAGACAAAATTTACTCTTAAAGCATATTCCCACAATCAGATACGCTCAGCCTCGACTCTTCTCAGACTTACTCTTCGTCGTCCAGTGCTCCGCCATCCACCATCTTTCTGACTTCATTCCCATACTCCGTTGACCAGCAACTTCCTATGAATCACGGGCTACAACCACTTCTGTGCAAGATTTGTAAATCACAACCGAGTTTGTGTTTCTGCCATCACTCTCAATCGGAGTTGCAATTTACGAATTGAGATTGGGCGATTCATTCTCCAACTCTGCTTAGCTTCTCTAGATTTTTTTTCTCAATTGAAACCATAGGTATTCTTTCATTGATCTTTGCTTTTGTGATTTTCTCTATTTTAACAATGCTGATGGGCTTCTTTCTCATGTTCCGATCAATTGTATTGTGAATGTCTCTCAAGTTTGAACTTGTTTCTATATAGACGATTATGTCTCTATGTCTGAATTTGTTGTTTCTTTCTTAAAGTAAATAAGTCTATTAAGTGCGTTTATGCAATGACAATGTCAAATCTGTGGATTGTCTTCCTTAAAGTAAATAAATATTTGTTATGTGGAAGTGCATTTTTGTAACAATATTAGTTGACACTACAAATAAATTGTCATTCAGTGGCACACGCATTTACTCGCACACATATTTTGTACCATTATACATGTATTCTAATAACATATAATAAGTGCAAGTAAATAATTTAAAAAATTAGTGGCATAAAATCATTATGTGCCACAATTGTTTTTATTTTCAGTGTTAGAAAATATTTTTGTGCCACAATATATATATCCTTAAGTATAATTTATGTGCATTATCTTATACTCCCTCCGTCCCAAAAGTAATGAAATGTTTATTTTTCAGCATTTAATCTATAATTTTTTTTTTCAATCATTTTGAAATATAAATTTAAGACTTTTATATACAAATGAAAATTTCATGTGTCTATTTTATAAACATATTTTATTTATATTTTTTCTACTTCAGAATAATG
>JBBYHH010404163.1:0-11710 GCA_038382905.1 Daphne laureola
GTTACTAATCATAAATGATTAGGGATGAACAAACTTGTTTACCTTTCTTAATCTTCCTTGATTAAGGATCTAGGAGAGGATTAGTGAAGGATTAAGGATGAGTCTTAGATGAACATGAAGAACACCTCAAGAACAAAGGCAATCTTCAAATGAGAGAGAAGGCTGATGGATCTCTTACTGGGGTCATGTCTTCCCAAATGCTTCATTTGAATGAGGCTGAGGATGAAGTATACAAGCTTCGGGATGAAGTGAAGGAGCTTAAGAAGAAGGAAGTTGAGTCTGAGACCAACTTCACAAATTTTAAGAATCACTATGATGAAGACAAGAAGGTTCTTCAGGACCAGATCAGTAAGCTGTCGGCCAAGCTACAGAATCAGAATGATAGGATCTCCATGTACCGACAGAAGATTATGGATGCAGCTATCTCCGCCGCGGGGAAATTTCATGAAGGATTCTGTCTTGCCCGAATGCAAGTACTAGAGAGGAATCCTGCGGTTGATCTTTTGAGACTCGACTTTAGGGAGATGCGTGGGGAAGATCCTTCATGGTTCGGTCTTGAGTTCTAGCTGCCATCGGTGCCTTCTGAGCCTACTTATGGAACTGGAACAACTCCTCCTAAAGAGCCTCAAACAGTCCATTCTGGAGAGCCTTTGACCCCCAATCCCCCCAACCTGTAATTTTCTTTTTGTATAGCCTCGGGCTATTTTCTTTTATACTGGCCTTCAGGCTCTTATTTAATGAAGTCTAATATTTTGGACACTTGCTTTTATAGAGGTTCAGTATAAAATCTACATCCTCTCTTTTGCTTTTATTGGATCTTTGGAACATTTCTACACATAAAATCTCTTAAGTGCTTCTGAATGGTACGGTCGTTTGAGATCTATGCCTTCTTTATCCCAGAGTCTATAGACTCCTTTTTGATCCTCATGAATGACTTCAAAAGGTCCTTGCCATGTTTCCCCGAATACTCCTCATTTAGGTTTCCTTGAACCTAGCTTGGTCTGCTTTAGTACTAGATCTCCAACTCTGATTCCTTTGGGCTTCACTTTTGAATTGTTAGACTTGGCTATTCTTTCTTGGAAGGCTTTTCTTATGAGTTCGGGTTGTTCTCTCTTGCCTTCGAGCATATCTAGGTTGACCCTTAGTCCTTTTTCATTTTCATCCTTTTTAAAGTTTTGTACCCGAATGGATGGATACGTTACTTCTATCAGGATTAATACTTCGGTTCCGTACATAAGTGAGAAGGGTGTTTCCCCAGTGGATTTTCTATGGGTGGTTCAGTAGCTCTAGAGGATGTGCGAGAGTTCTCTGGGCCATTTGCCCTTGGACTTTCCCAACCTTTTCTTCAATCCTTCTTTGATGGTTCGTTTTGAGACTTCTACTTACCCGTTGCTTTGTGGGTGTGCAACCGGTGCAAAGTATAATTTAATTCCGAATTCATCTGCGAAGTCTTGGAATCTGGAGTCTGTGAACTGGGATCCATTATCAGCAATGATAACCCTCGGGCACCCGAACCAACGGACAATGTTTTTCCATACAAATTTTTGTATTTTTTCTGCTATTATGGTGGCCAAGGGCTCAGCTTCAATCTATTTTGTAAAGTAGTCAACTGCCACTACGCAGTACTTCAAGCCCCCCGGTGCCATCGGTAATGCCCTGATGAGGTCGATTCCATATATTGCAAATGGAATCGGATAGTCTGCCGAGCTTATGATTTCGGATGGTAATCTTTGGATGTGGGCATGTTCTTGAAATCTTCGGCACTTGTTTACCATATTTCATGCTTGCTCTTTCATGTTCGACCAAAAATATCCTTGCCTTAGAATGATTGCGGCTAATGCTTCTACTTTGATGTGCGAGCCGCAGGTACCTTCATGGACTTTGGTTAAGATCTATTCAGTGTCTTCTTTCCATATGCACTTTTGTAATGGGGAGGCATACCCTCTTCTGTATAGATCGTCCCCGATGATTACAAATTTTACCGATTATCTTCGTATTCATGAAGCTTCCTTTGTGTCTTCGGGTAATATGCCTTGGGTTAAGAATTTCAAATATGGTAAACGCCATCCCGAAGTGACGTTCTAAACTCGGATTAAGTTTATGCTTGACTGGCTTCTTTCTTCGTGATAACTATCAGCTTTGGATAGCGAGTTTGCCTCCGTATTCATTCCTCGGGGAATTTTTTCAAGGCGTAATTGCTCGAACTCCTTGACAAGTTTTTTAGAAGTTTCCACGTATTTCTTCAGGCTTGGTTCTCTGACTTCATATTCCTCATTCATCTACTGAACTAGTATGTTCGAGTCACTGAATGCTCTGAGAGACCGGATGCCTTCTTTCTTGGCCAACTCCAATCCTGATATGAAGGCTTCGTACTCGGCCTCATTATTTATAACTAGGAAAGTAAATTTAATGGATCGGGTGACTTTCATGCCTTCAGGGCCCTAAAGCACCAGTCCTACACCTTATTTTTCTTCTCTGGAGGCACCATCAACGTGAAGCGTCCATACGGGTTCATCCGCAGCTTTGGGGGTTTAATCTTCTGACTCAAAGGGTAATTCTACTATGAAATCGGCGAGTGTTTGTGCCATGATGGCCTTCCTTGGTTCATATATGATTTCATATTCTGATAGATTGATGCACCATTTGGCCAATTTTCCCGAATAATCGATTTTTATCATGATGTCCTGGATCGGCAAGCTGGTCCAGACCATGATACTGTACCCGAGGAACTATGGTTTTAAACTTCGGACTGAGAGGACGAGAGCGTAGATTATCTTTTGGAGCATCGGGTACCGTACTTCGGCTCCATGCAAGGATTTGCCTACATAATATACTGGCCACTGGTGTCCTCGGTCGTCCTCTTGAACCAGAACCGAACTTACTGCTTTGTTCTCGACTGTAAGGTAAACTATTAGAGACTTTCCTTCTGTTGGTTGTCTTAATGTCGGCATCTCTTCCAGGTATGCTTTTATACCTTGCCATGCGCTCTGGAATTCGGGGCTCCATGTGAAGCTGGCCCTCTGGGTAGCCTTTTGTTCTTTGGTTAGTTTTTTACCTTTCTTGACCCCGATCCTATCGGGTTTGGCTCCTTTCTTGACTAGTAATTTAAAGAAGGGTCTGTATTTGTCTCTGTACCTTGATATGAACCTGCTCAGGGCTGTTATTCACCCGAGCAACCTTTGTACCTCTTTGATAGATGTTTGAGTTTTGGTATTCATGAGAGCTTCTATCTTTGTGGGGTTCACATCTATAACCCGTTCGGATACCATCAAGCTGAGAAACATTCCTGCTTTTACCCTGAACACACATTTGTCCAGATTAAGTGTCAATTCGTACCTTCGTAACCACTCGAAGACCTCTTCTATATCCCGAATCAGATCAGCCTCTTCCTTGCTTTTGATAATGATACCATCTACATAGACTTCCAAGTTTTGGCTTATTTGGTCCATGAAAATCTGATCCATGAGCCTTTGGTATGTTGCTCTGGCATTTTTTAGCCCAAAGGGAATCCTTTTGTAACAATGGATGTCGGAGTCACTGATGAAAGAGGTTTTTTCCTCATCCACAGAATTTATTCGGATCTGGTAGTACCCGCTATAGGCATCCAGAAAACTCAATCTTGCATGCCTGGATGGGGACTCCACCAGTCTATCTATTAGTGGGGTAGGATATGAGTCCTTTGGGCAAGTGTCATTTATGTTAGTGAAATCGATGCACATGCATAGCTTGTTTCTATCTTCTTTAGTGGAGACCATCGGGTTACTTAACCATTCGGGATACGAGGCTTCCCTGATGACACCTGCATCGAGTAGCTTTGAAATTTCCTCCTTGATGAAGGCTCTTTTAATTGGGGTGTTAGTATGCTTCTTTTTCTTTATTGGCCTTGAGTTCGGATCAACGCAAAGGTTGTGTTGAATTATTTTAGGATCAATCCCTGGGATGTCACTCGAAGAATAGGAGAACAAATCTTTATTCGACTGAAGCAGGGTTACAATTTTCGCTTTATTTCCCTCGGGAAGGTTGCCCACGATTCGGGTGGATCGCTCCTCTGTTAGCATGACCTCTTCTGTGATCAAGTCTTCATTTTCCTCCGCTTCTGGGTTATCAGCCTTTAGGTTATCAGCCTTCAGGGTATTCTGACTGATGGCCATCACATCTTTTACTTCCTTTTGATTGATGTATATGGATGCATCGCCTTCATCGGTCTTGAACATCACTGTCAAGTACTTGACGTCCCTCCTCAAATGAATGGCCCATTGGGTTTCCTTACCGATGATAGCGTTGTACGTCGATGGCACATCAATGACTAACCATTTGATCATTAGGGTTGTGTACTGGATCTCCCCCTATGGGCCCGAACCCATGAACATCATTGGCAGTTCGATGCACCCAAGGACAGGTAGCTCTTCTAGTCCCACTCTATACATTGCAGTCTTCACCGGGGTGAGTTTGGTAGAATTGAGATTCAGTTCTTTGAATGTTTTGGCAAAAAGAACATCTGCATTCGAGCCATCATCGCAAATGACTCTTTTGACGTCAACATTTCTTATTCTGACTGTGATGACCAGTGGGTCATAGTGCGGAATCTTTACTTCTATGCCATTGGGTCATTTTACCTAGCTTGAGAGGCCACCGTAACTGAGGGATGCAACTTCTCTGGCCTTCCTTTTTCTTTCGTTTTACCCGAGGGTAGTGGTGATGGTGTTGATCGTACCAGTGGCTTGGACCAGAGGCTTCTTCCATCTCTTGTCAGAGTCTGACTCACCGTTATCCATTTTTTGCTTCCCTTGGGTTTTTCTTTCATCCGATGATAGTGCCAAGAATTGCGCCAGTGATCCTTTCTTGATGAGGTATTTGATGTACCTCTTCAGCTGGTAGTATTGTTTTGTGTCGTGGCCATTTTCCCGATGGCACTGGCAGTACTTCCCTTCATTTTGTTTGGCTCATTCTTCAAGGCAGCTAAAACTGTGGTTCGTGATGCATTGAGAGGGGTCAGTGATATCGGTTTCCTGAACTCTTTTCTCTACCCTCTTCATCCGCCTGAGCTCCTGGAATTATGATTCGCCCTTCATTCTTCTGTCCTTGGCTCCCGAGCCTCCCTTAATTCTGGCTTGACTTCTCATTGGGACAGCATCTCCTGGGCTATCATATGTTCATGAGTGACCGAGTACATTTCTTCGATGGAAGTGGGGTTTTTCCTTGATAGCTAGTAGGCCAATCTTGAATTTTCTAGCAAGGCCTTAACAAACACCATGATGCAAATGTTATCGGTGAGATCAGATGCGTGCATGGCCTCCCTGTTGAATCTCTTGACAAATTCCTAAATGCCTTCATTCAGTTTTTGTTGGATGTCGAACATCTGGATCGCTCGCTTTTCTGACCTCTTGCTCCCAATGAAATGGGTCGTGAATTTTGTAGTAAGTTCCCCGAAAGAAGAAATTGAATCCGAAGGCAGGGCGTTGTACTAGTTGGAGGTCGGGCCTCCGACAGCTACTTCCATACATTTGCATAGGGCGTTTAATCTGCGCCCTTCAGCTCCATTGCCCTTTTATATTTCCGGATGAATGCATTCGGGTCGCCTGTGCCATGGTAAATTTCCAGAGGATGCGGGAGGTTGAATACCCTCGGTATTGGGTTTTCCCAGATTCTTTGAGTGAACGGGCCTTCTTCATTTGTGGACCCTCATGGCTTCACTTCTGATATCCTCCTAGGATCCCTTTCTAGTTTTTCCAATCTCTGAGTTAACTGACTGATGACGTCGTCTCTCGGATCTTCCCTTGTCAGTCATTTGGGCATTGGGGATCGGTATCGGTTCCTTGGTGATCGGGATCTCTGAACTTCCCTTTCGCTCGGGTGAGGGTGATCGATAAGTTTTAGGCTGGGAGTCCAGGACCACCCATGGCGAGGGCCATGGTTGGAATGCGAGGTGACTGACCTGTTCTGGGAATGCCTCATCCTCCATCACCGGCTATGTTTCTCCTCGGACATCGCCATCCTGATGGTTCTGATTAAGGCTGGATCTGGAACGTTTGGTACTTGCCTGAAATTGCTCCTGTCTAGACTTGAACAAGCTCTGAGACTAGCTAACTCCTGGGTTTGACAGGCAGATGTGCCATCGACCGTGCTTCTGGTGTACTATGGGGTCTAAACCTTCGGTGAGAGGGTCCTCAGATTCAGGTCATTTTTCATGGGAATGGGGAGCCCCCACCAACTGCTGATTGTTGGCATTATCTGGAGGGCTTCCCCCAACCCCAGAGACGGCGCTATTTAATGGTGATTCTTCATTGGCGACCACCACGCTATTGAGCCTCTGTCTTCTGGTCTTGATGACATTTAGCTCTATTTCCATTTTTAGCTGGGTTGACCTGCGCAGTACACAAAATGTATAGACCACGCCAGAGTTTTGCCGGGTGGTGGGTCCTCCGATTCTTAAGTCAGTATAATGGGTAGAGAGAATGTGACAGACCTTGGGCAGAGTGAATAGTTACCTTAAATGTTGGACTGATGTAAGCTTTTATAATCTTGTCTAATAGAGTGGCACATCCATAATACTTTGATAGGAAGAAGGCGGTTGGTGTCAGAGGACATGTGGAAAATGTATCCTGTATGCAAGCCATCGGGTTGTACTGCGCTGAGGGCATAACCTCGGTATTGTGGATGTATGCGTTCGGGTATGATGCCTTTAGCCATTTTTAATGGGCACCCTTTCCTGGGTTTCTGACTCAAGCGTTCTTATGGGGTTTTTGGGTCTATAGACCCACTTTGGGCCTTAGAGACTTGGTTTGGGCCTATCGGCCATCAACCACTACATTTGGCCATGTAACATATACATGTGCCTTTCATGTAGTATAATCTCATACTATAGTCTCTCAACCCCTTAGCCATTGTAACTACACTCCCAGGAAAGATGGAGGGGTCACATTAGTCCCACTTAAAATCCACCTCCTTAGACAGAATGTACATCACAAGATCTTAAGGTAAAGACCACTCGTATAAGATAGTAGTGTGACATATGTATGTAACTTATACATACTTAAGAACATGCATTTGAAGCTACATAAAACCACTTTTGTATACTTCAAGCCATTTCTAATCTAGCATGTATATTCTAACATTCATGTGAATCAAATCAAGAAACCATACATGCTTTTCAAGATTGATAGACATCATACTTGTCACACAAGCATACTCAACCACATTCATGCTTACATGCATTTCATGTTTCACATACTTGCTCCAAAATGTAAGCTCCACTTGAATCTTCAAAAACACCTTAAAACACCAAGTGATGAATGGTGGCGGCTTCACTTCAATCTTCAAGTATGGATGTTGGTTGAAGAGGGCTGATTTAATGTTATGAATACAGGCTAAATGTTTTGAATTCACACACTAAAATATCCACCCAAAATCCTCCTTGAACTGCTACTAAATTTGGCTAAACAACAGGAGAGAAGATGAAGAACAAATGGTGATGAAGATGAAAGAAACTTTCTTGTTTTGTGCAAGTGTGATGGCCGACCCTCCTCCTCTCTATTTATAGATGAGGATGGGTGGTTAAGGGGTGGTTTTAACTCCCTTAGGGCTATAAGGTTTCACCTTTTTTCCCCTAGGGAGTTAACAAGCCCCCTTGTCCCTTTCAAGGGTAAGTACATGGTAACCACCCCCTAAATGGCAAAGGGGTGCCTCCCTAATGAGACCTATTCGCCTCTAGGAGTCTCCCCATAGATGATTACCCTCTATTAACCACTAAGGGGTGTGTCCCATGTGACTAGGTGCATACACCTTACACCTTAGGTGTCCCTTTTAGCAAAATACCCATATTTTGTCCAAAAGGTCACCAATGGGTGTTACCACTTATAAATCAAGGTGAAACATCACATAGATGTTCCAAAGGATTACATCACACATATTTGAGCTCCCATGAGTTCCTTTCCGTTCACCTTGATCTAAAAGTCACTTCTTCATCAACACTATCTCACTTGAGCTGAAGTTAGCTACTTCTAGCTAACTTAAGCTGGGGTTAGTTCCTTGTGAACTAACTTGAGCTAGTACTAGCTACTTTTAGCTAGTGTGATATAATGTTAGATACTCCTAACTAACATAAGCTGGGGTTAGCTGCTTCTAGCTAACTTGAGCTGGAGTGGAGCTGAGTATAGCTACTTCTGACTATAGTGAGCTGACAATGAGCTGGATTTAGCTACTTCTAGATAAGATGATTTGTTGCCTAGCTACATCTAGCTTCTGTGAGCTGGCATGAGCTAACTTAAGGTAAGTCTAGAAACTTATAGCTAGAGATGTGATAACATGAGCTACTTCTAGGTACCTTTGAGCTATCATGAGCTGAGTTTATCTACTTCTAGCTAAACTAAGCTAAGATGAGTTTAGGGAAACTACTTCTAGCTACCCTAAAGCTATTGTGAGCTAAGCCTAGATACTTCTAGCTGAGATGAGCCTAGGTGAGATATATATAGCTTCATATGGCCTCAAACTTAGCTTAATGAGATCAAGTACTATCTCAAAATCTCTTGGTGCGCCAAGAATTCCAACACGAGGACGTTGAGGCCATGCTCCGGAAGGAAAATTGGCTTCTGAAGAAGGAGGTGGGTGAGTACAAGGTTAACATACTAACCTGGAGGCTCATACCAAGGCCGATATGGAGAAACTAAAGGCAAAGAATGACAAGCTGACTGCTGACTTGATGGTGGCTTACACCAAGATTTCTGGATTTGGGAAAAAGATCCACAAGATTGTCATGAAAGCTGTTGCAAAGTTTAATAAGGGCTTCTGCCTTGCCTGGAGGCAAATATGAATGCTCAACCTAAGGAAAGATATCGACTCGACCCTTCTAGGTTCGGTGATATAATCCTCCATTCTTCGGCTCAGCCCAACTCCTCTCAGCCTTCGGCTACTAAGGAGCCTTCGACAGCTGATCCTTCTTAAGAGCTTCCTTTGGTTTATCTCCCTATCCAAGATGTCGAAGAGAATTTGAAGATTTTAGGATCTTAATAAATCATTCTTGTTATCTGAATATGAACATGTCGAGAACACGTTTACATACTATTTGATGGCGATCACATAAAAAAGTTCTGCAGTACATACAAACGGTTTCATATTCACACAATGATGTTTCTTTTTATTCAAATCATGCTTCATCCTTTTATACACAATCAAGGATAGGAATAAGGAGAGATCCTAGACATGATACTAAGATCAACATGTGTACCTTACTCCTGGAAAACAACAAAAGGATTAAATCCTTTCTCCTTAAATGTTTGCTCCAATCCTTGCTTATTGATAAAGATGGATGAACACCAAGGATGTTCCTTGATGGTAGTGAATGAAGATGATGATGAAGAAGACTCCCTTGAATACAAAGAGGAAGAGAAAGGGGCAGATTTGATTAGTATACCAAGAGGTTGATTGTGTTGAAGATGACATAATATTGATCCACCCTTAATGCTCTAAGAAATTGCACAATTTCGCACCAGTTTGAGAGAAGATGATGAAGAAGAAAAAGATTGCAAGAATTATGTGAACAAGTGTAAGAGCCAATGACCATTACTCTCATCTATTTATATATGGAGGACTGACTATTAGAGCTACACCAATAACTCCACCATAAAGTCACCCTTTTAAGCTCTCATGACCCCTCATTTTGTAATCCACCAACCTATTCATTTCTTGAAATAAATAGCCTTTTATGCCTTATAAATTCTTCCAAAAAATCATCCATAACATATATTACCTTCAATGGAATTATCCCATGGTGCAAGGTGCACACACTTTGTACCATAAGTGCACCAAAATTACCCAAATACCTCTACTTTGATAAAAGGTGCTAAAGGTGGTTATATTTACAAAATGAGGTTAGAATTACACAAAATAGTTTCAATCAATTTCATTTCACATAATTGAACTCCTTTCAGCTCATTAGTGCACTTTTACCAAAATACACTTACTTTGATAAAATGTGCCTTAATGGTTTCTTATTTTTTTTAAATGAGCTGAGGTTAGTTACTTTTAACTAACTTGAGCTGGTAGGAGCTAACCACAACTAATGTTAGTTCTAGTGAGCTAACTTTGAGCTACACTTAGCCACTCTTATCTATCAAGCTACTCCCAGCTCCTCTGAGCTGGAGTACCACCTCAAAAATTTCTTTGTGCGCCAAGGAATTCCAATAAACTCCCACTCTCACAAAGACACTTTTGAGTTCCAACTCCTACTCGAAACAGATCTCTCAAACACAAGCCAAATCAAGGCAAATTCATATGAATTGAGTTAAGGGTAAGACCCCAAGGCACATACATCAAGTCTCTGTCATTGTGGTTGTTAGACTCAGAATGAATATTGTCCTCTCCCCAATGTACTTGAACTTATCAAGTACTTCTGTGTATTTTGTTTGAACTTGTTCAAACATTTCTTGAACCTATCAGGCTTACTTAAACTCATCAATTATTGCCTTTATAGACCCTATACACAATGATACATTTTCTTAAACACAATCAGTCTCTTTCTTAGAATTTCAACAATTTGAAATTCATGATTGTATTAAGTAACTGAGATCTCATTATAAATACTCATAAGTCTATCCAAATCATACACATAGTATGTGGTTCCAATATTGAACTTATTGAGTCTATGTATCATTTACAAGTGTCTTTCCTATTAGCTTGAACCACTTAGGTAATTATACCAACTTGACTACCTAAAAGAAGGATACTCCAGTCTTATATTCTCCAAGACCTTTGATAACCAATTAAAGTAGTCTCATTGATATAATTCACTAATAGTAAGCTAAAGTCAGTAAGATTCTATGTCAAAGAATCTCACATTAAGGAAGAACAAAGACAACTTTCTTACATTCTTTCTTTTGGTCGCATTTCATAGACATGGAACTCTAGGAACACATCATTGATGAACATATTCTTCAAGGAATACATCCTAAGGAGCACATCCCACAAGTCCCATATGAACACTAATTCGGTGTTTTACCTACACCACTCCCACTCAGAATGATGTCCACCAATGTGGAGGGATGTGTCATTTTCTCCCTCTTAAAATACTATTAGTTTATTCCCTTTAACAAATAAATAGGCTAGAATGTATGGTGATCATATAAACATGATGAACTTGTTCATCTCATCTTGATTTTAACCAAATCAAGGTGACATATTGTTGGAATTCCTTGACGCACCAAGAACTTCTTGAGATGGTACTCCTATTCACTACAACTAAAAGTAGTTATGAGTTCAAGATAGTTAAAGGTAACTAACTTCAAATCAATTGAAGAAGAAGAAACGATTAGGGCATCTTTTATCAAAGTATGGGTATTTTGGTAAAAATGCACTAATGAGCTTAAAGAAGCTCAATTATGTGAATTGAAATTGTTTGAAATTATTTTGTATAAATCCAAACCTTATTTTGTATCTATTACCACCTTTAGAACCTTTTATCCAAGTAGGGGTACTTTGGTAACTTTTGTACAAGGTGTTTGCACCTTGCACTATTGAATAACTCTATTAAAGGATATACTCCATCCGTCTTGAATTAATTAGCCCATTTGACTTTCATGTTTGAAAGTTCAATGTTTGACCTAAATTTTCATAAAGATAAGTAATGAAAACAATTCCCAAAAAAATATACTTAGAAAAAGTATGTTGCAAATTATGATTGACATGTAATTTTTTTAACTTTAAACATCTAAACATC
>JBBYHH010404273.1:0-11710 GCA_038382905.1 Daphne laureola
TGTTCTTCCTCACTAGCTCTAACTTTCTCTTCTCCATTCCCAACCCCTCACCACCCAACCTCTCTGCCACGATGAGATGAAGCTGTAGAGCCATCCCTTGTCGTCGGAGATGTCCAGACGGAGGAGAATTGAGCAAAATTCCGTTAGAGTCATTTTCCTCTTCCACCGCCAAATTCTATCGGAACAATCACTTCCGGCCACACCCACCACCACTAATCGCCGGAGCGGATGACGACACACCAGAACGGCCTAACTCTGCCGCGAAATGTTCCAGAAACCGGTTGCCGCCACGTCCTCCTCCGCTAAACGTAGGTTTCGGCAAGCTCAACATAGAAGAAGGTTGCACTTCAGTAAAATTAATATCTTAGTCTTTTTCCCTCATCTTTTCTCTTTTATCTTACTTAAGTCCCTAGATTTCATAAAATCCACCTAAACCACTCTATCACGGAATATTCCACCAGTTTCTCGCCATCACTCAGTCAAATGGTAAGATGATATCAATAAACAAACGAGCTCATAAAATGTAACCAGAATACATAAAACAGTGGTAAAACAGAACACGTAAATAAAAAGAGTGATAAAATGATACATTTACCCAAACATTGATGACAAAATGATACATTTTCCCCACTATCTCCTTTCTATTTAAGTTTCGCTCCTCTATCCCAAGATATGGTTTTCTCTTTTCTTTTAGCGGCCGGTGGTGCGGAATTCGGAATGCTGGTCGGTGGTGAAGAATCCAACCGCCTAGCTGACCTCCTTCCCAAATCGACCCCACCTAGCAGCCATGCCCTCACTAGTCCCCGCAGTAAACCGTTCTGCTCGGAAGACCACCCAAAGCTTCACCAAACTACATCTTTTCTTGGTGAGTCCCCTTTTCAATTTGGTGAGTGTAATTTGCCTCTACAGGGGTTAAACATAATTTTTGCTTTAGTGTTTCTTTTTTGCCCCATATTCTTTTCTAATTAATTTGCTTCCCCTGTAGTTGCTTTTCTTTTCTGGAATTATTGAAGGACTGCTACATGTTGAGGTTCTATCTTGACTGACGCTTCTTTTTAATGTTTCTCTTCAATCATTTTTCTCAAGCCAATTGGACCATAGGGACTGAACGAGCGATCGATTGCGATGTCGGTCACCGAATTTAGGAGAGAAACCCAAGAAGAAGGAAAAAAAAACAAAGTAGAAAAACCCTAACCAACGCAAAAAGGGATTCACGAGAAATCTCTTTGTTCTTTGTTTTTTTCCTCGACCCGGTAGCGTTGAGCCTTCACCCTCCACCTTGTTTTTTTAGCCAAAATGCATCCTCTAGGTCTGTCGTGTCGCACCATCACCAGAAAGCCATCCCACACTGTCGGAGGAGCCCGAACAGAGGAGAATTGCGCCCTCAACCCGCTGGCCCGATTTGCACAGACTCGTTTCAATCCCAGCATTCAAAGCATCAAACGACCGCCCCACTGTTGCAAATGCCTCTCCGGGCCAACGTCGCGCCGTTCGGGACCGACACCACCACCAACCGACACCTGGAAGCTAACCACCCGGTCGGACTACACAACGACCCGTCGGTGACCCGCGAGCTGTTCGTAAGTCTGTTTTAAACAGACTTAATGCAATTTTGGTAAAATCCCTCTTTTCCCTTGCCCTTTTTATTTTTATTTTATTTCCCTCAATAACCTTTCCAATTTTTCAGGTGAGTCACCAAACAGCTTTGAAAACTAACAGTTTGGACATCGGGCTATACTATTTATCTTTTAATTTTATATTTATCTTAATTCTTTCTTTTTCTATTTATGAGGATTCATATTTTATGTTTCTTTCATTTATTTTATTTTATGATTAAGTGTGAATTTTATTCTTTGTACTTATTTCCTTTTTATTTCTTTTATTTGTTGATTGTGATGATTACTTGATACACCATTAGTTAAATTTTTTTGTTTGTCAAATGTACATAAATCTTATGTGGTCTATAAATTTGTTTTCTCTTATTTATTTTTCTTGTATTTAATTTTATTAGGATTGTCTCATGATTATTTCATTATTTTTTTTTTAATTTTGAAAATCAAGTAAAATAGATGAAATCAAACCCGTGGTACCAGTTATAGGCATTGGGAATTTTTTTAATTTTTTTTGTAATTGACTAACAAATCTAGACCCCTCATAGATCAAATTTCAGGTTTTCAATTGATCTAAGTAAAAATATTGTTGGCAACTCTTTGTCGAAAACCTCGTTGCTACATATGGAGATAAGATCAACAATGAAGTTGTAGTGACCAAAGTTTTCAAGAGCTTAACTGCTAAATATGAGCATGTTGTTGCTGCTATTGAAGAATTTCAGTCTTAACATTCGATGATTTTATGGGATCCCTTCTTTGACATGAAACTAGAATTACTAGAAGTTCATCAAAGAATGAAGAGAGTGTCATCCACGCACAAACTAGTGTGTTTTCCTCTAACAACAACCGAGAGAGATTCCTTTCGGAAACATGCCAGAGGAAGAGGAAGAACAAATCCACTAGAGTGCATATGTTGTAAGAAGATTGGGCATTGAGAAGAAGATTGTTGGCGAAAAATTGTGGTTGTTGTAAGAGTTTATTTCGTTCTTTGAGCAACAAGGTATTAGGAGGCAACTAACAACACCTTATACTCATGAACAAAGTGGGATAGCAATAAGGAAAACCGGAACCACTATATAAATGGAAAGGTGCATGCTCAAGACGAGGAATATACCTAATGAGTTTTGGGCTGAGGTTATGGCGATAACCATTTATCTTTTTTATTTTTTTAAGGTAACTTTAATATTGTATTAATAATAATATATAAAAAATACACCAAAACCTAAAATAGAAATTTGGGTAGAATCTCCAAGGCAGAATGTGCCTAACTCCAAACTATACCACAAAGCATGCATAAGTCCTCACCAAAGAAGCACACAATGGTTCCCAAACAAATGAAAAACTTATTACAACACCCACCTATATCATTCCCCACCTAACATGAGATCTATACTTATACGAGCACGAACAAAAAAATCCCTCAGATTGAATTTCTGTGAAATTTTCATATCTCATTGGAGTCTTTTCAATTCTCTACTCACTGAGAGCTCTTTTGATTGAGTCTTCTTCTCAAGCTTCCAATTAACCTGATCGACACTAGAATTAGAACCCACCATATTGTTCACATCACCACCATGAATCGGAAGAACTACCTCAGATGGGCTTGAGTCAAATTTGTCATTATTGCACCGAGAATGAAAAAGGGAGACCAACGAAGACCCATTAGCATTATAAGTGAGACCAAAAAAGTCTAAAGCCTCGCTTAATGAGGGGCACTCCATGAATTTAATAGGCTCTACTTTCCCCATAATAATGTTGGAAATGATATGGGCTTGTTTTTAAGCACAAGCTGATTTTGATGACTCATTAATAATATTCCCAGTTCCAACATTTGAAGACGCTTCAACCAAAGTCAGCGGCCTCTCCAACACTGAACAGTGCGATGCCTCATCTTCAGGCAATGAATTCAAGCAGGTACGACGCTCATCCATGGCTGGCATTGATTCCGAAGCCAATGAATTCTCCACTGCCGGTCGCCGTACCGCCACAGCCTCGCCCATCGTCAACACTCGCGGCAACCGCTCACCTTTAAAATGAGATTCCGCCGGAAGGACGCTGGTGGTTGTTGGAACTAACGCCGGAGAACCCAATTCCACAGAAGTCCACACCATGCTCACTGCTGGAGAATCTATCACTTCCGACGAATCAACAGGAACTGCCATCTGGTCCAGAGCCTTACCTCGATCCACCATCGCCTCCTCTCTACGCTGTAACGTCACCGCTGAATCGGCCGGTAAACCAAGTCGATCACCAAATTTACCCCGATCAAGCTCAGCCTCCCTCATTCTCTGCATCTCTTGCACCACCATCTCACACCACGAATTGTTGAGGGCTTACTACCCAGATTCAGAGATACAGATGGAGGGGCAGGAGATTTCTGCCTCCAGAACGACCGCCCAATCTCATGACCCTTTGCACCTAGAGGGAACCCAAACAAAGAACCGAGAAGAGAGGAGATTCTATGCCAACCACCAAACCTTCTACCTTCCGGAAAAATAATAGAAGTCTTCTCTGATTTATGAGATTCAACCAATTTGAGAAATTTACCCTGTTTATTTGATAGATATGATAGAATCAACCGATTTCCCTACCACAAGATATGCCTGAAATCATGGCCGACCTTGCCACGAGTGGTCGCCTCAATCTAGCTACTGATGAACCACTGAAAGTCCTCAACAGTGAGATCGATTGAACCATGAAACATTTTCCCTTTCTCAACAACAATACGAAGAGTATTTGATTCTTTCCCTCATTTAATGAAAAAAGAGAATATTTTTTTATCAATAGGAATATGGATTGATGCATTAATCCTCATCTTGCTCCCAAAGTTCACAGAGAGAGGAGAGCTACTCTCTAGAACTTCCCTTTTTTTTTGGAATTATTTAGGTCATCACAATAGTAGATGAAGTCATGAAGAGATGACAAAATCATATGAGTGAAACTTTAACCATTTATCTTCTTAATTTATCACCTACGAAGTCAGTACTTGAGAAGACATCATTTGAGGCCTGGTATGGTTTTAAACCCTCTATCTCTCATCTTAGAATATTTGCCAGCACTTCTTATGCGCTAACTACAACAAACAGACAAACGTTTGATTAAAAGAATGCAAAATATATTTTTGTTGGCTATTGCCAGCAATCAAAGGCATATAGACTTATAGATCCTGAAACCAAGAAGCTTGTTATTAGTAGAGATGATCAGTTTGATGAACAAAGAGTTGGTTTCAGAATGATCAAACTTAGGTCACCACTGTGCAACAATCACCAATTCGGGAGGAAGAAAAGAGTGAAAAACATGTTTATCAAATTGTTCAAGAGCATGAGTCATATGAAGAGAGACAAACACCTGTACAAAGGCCTTAAAGAATAAGGACCCCAACCTATTTGTGTGATTATGTGATAAATCTAGCCTTATACACTCAGGATCCAACCTTTGCACAAGCTGTCATGGAAGAGCAGCTTTGGATTTATGCAATGAAATAAGAAATTCATGCAATTGAAAAGATGTGGGCGCTTGTACAGTTGCCAGAAGGGAAACATTCTATAAGCCTAAAATGGATCTTCAAGAGCAAATATCACTCAGATGGTAGCATCCATAAGTATAAGGTAAGGTTTGTGGTAAGACTTTTAGCCAAGAAGCTGGAGTAGATTATGATGAAACTTTTCTCGTGTAGCCAGATTTGAAACATTGAAGACAATCTTGGTGTTGACTGCCTAACATCAATGAAAGATATATCAATTTGATGTTAAGTCATCTTTTCTAAATGGAGACATGTAAGAAGAAGTATATGTGGAGCAACTAACTTGTTTTGTCATTAAAGGAAAAAAAGATTGGGTGTACAAGTTGAAAAAGGTTTTATATGGTCTAAAGCAAGCCCCTCGAGCTTGGTATGCAAAGATAGATAATTTCTTCCAAGAAAAATGTTACTTGAAAAGTCCTAAAGAAGCTACATTATATTATAAGATGCATTCAGATCAGGGGATGGTGATGATAGTTTGTATTGTGGATGATATGATTTATACATGCTCTTCTCATCAGTTGATTCAGGAGTTTAAAGAATACATGATGAAGGCTTTTGACTAGAGTGATCTGAGAGAATGGAATTATTTCTTGGGACTTGAAGTTAAACAAACTCAACAAGGGATTTTTCTGTCACAAGAGAAGTATGGCTCTGAACTACTAAAAAATTTCAGTATGGATAAATGCAGGCCAGTGTATACACCCTTAAATACAAATGAGAAGCTGACATGACATTGGAGGATGTAACAGGTGAGATTGATGCAATGAGGTTTAGAAGCTTGGTTGGAAGGCTAACTTATCTTACTCATTCCAGACCCGACTAGAGTTTTTCTATAGGTCTGGTTTCTCGGTTCATGCACCAACCTACCAAGCAACACTATGGACAACAAAAAGGATACTCAGATATGTTACAGGTACCAAGAACTTTAGGGTATGGTACTTGAAAAATCAAGATTTTGAGCTTAAGGGATTTACTGACAGGTATTGGGGAGGTGACCAGGATGATAGGAAGAACACAACATGTAATTGTTTCTTGTTGGGTTCAAGTCTTATCTCCTGGACCTCTAAGAAACAAGCTATTGTAGTACTTTCATCAGTTGAGGTTGAGTATATCTCAGCAGTGATAACTAGTTTTTAAGCAATATGGCTAAGAAGGATCTTAAATGACTTAGGTGCAGGATAGATAGGAGCAACAAAGGTCTTTTGTGATAGTAAGTCAGCAGATGCAATAGCAAAAAATCCAGTTATGCAAAAATCCAGAACTAAGAACATAGAGCTTAGGTACCATTTCATCAGAGATTTGATAAGTGAAGGTCATCTTGAACTGGTGTACTGAAAAACAGAAGACCAGGTAGCTGATATTTTCACCAAGGCATTAGCTGCACGAATATTTGAGCAGCTAAGATCACGTTTGTGCATCAACAACTTTGAACCAAGAGGGCGTGTTGAAGTAATTGATCCTGCAGTTGTTGGCGCCATCTTGGCGCAATAGACATAGCTCCAAGGAGGTCTGGCTAGGATGGTGCAACCTTGGCGGATGTCTGGCGCTTCTACTGATGGTTTAGGAGTAGTTTCCAGAGTTTGCTTGTGGAGCAAGTCTCCAAGTTTGAGCAGGTTTAGAGGTAGGAATAAATTAAGTTTAAGTAAGAATAGGAGTCTTTATTATGATAGGAGTAGGTTTTATCTTGTAAACATGTATAAGGACAATATTTTTTATCAATAAAGGATAAATTGTTCTTGCGCACCTGACTATACTTGTCTCCTTGCTCTTTCAAACCCTAACAGAAGGCATGATCACTTGAAGCCTCCCATTAATTCCTAACAGAAGGCATGATCACTTGAAGCCTCCCACTATATATATATATATATATATATATACTAGTAATATGCACCCGTGCGCTGTCACGGGTGTGAAATAAAAATTAAAATGTCAATGGTTAATTAATTTTAATCTATAATGATAAAAGTGTAGAAATATATATAAACATGTCATATGTTGAAACATTAGTTGTAGGGAGTTTACTTTATTTGAATTATTCATATTATTTATGTTTATTCAAGTTAAGAAATATTCATGAAATTTAAATGTATCAATGTATTGTAAATTATTTTGAGCAAAAATCTATTCATAAGCTACCCACATCAAGTTAATATATGTATAAAATTTGAATTTATATCTCAAAAAATTATGAAATAGAATTATATATAAAACATTGAAAATTTTATGCTTCAGAAATTTTGATACAAATGGAGTATAATGGAGAATAAACTAAAGTGTCATCTGCGTGAATGTATGAAGTTTGTCCAGAAATGAAATGCGAGATGATTTCAGGGGTTGGAGGAGATATGTGATTATTTTGAAACTTTTAAAATGTAGAAGAACTCTTAATTTTATTCATCAGGAATGCATTGGACATAATCGTCACTGAAATATTTAACATGTGCTACTTTTTTTTTATTTATGTTCATTTAGGTGACTGGTGTGAAAGAGTAAATGTGAACCTAAGTGTGTTACGGATAAAATTTGGGAGTTTATGTGCTAGTTATATGAAAGTAGAGGAGTTGTTTCTAAAAATAAAAGAGAAATGAGTAGGTCTTTTATCCAAATTTTGAAAACTTGGATAACTGTGACCGAATTTGATGACTAAAGACAAAATAGAACTTATGCTCCTTAGACCACTATTCCTATCACATTTTCATATCTTATTTCCTGCGGTTTCAAAAGTTTCATTTATAACACTATTAATCCAAGCACCCAATCGGACATAAATGCATGTAACACGCGTAAACTTATGGATATAAGCACAAACATATGAAAAAAAAAATAAAGGACCATGCATCAGTGAATTTGGCCCTATTTATTGTAGATGAACAGTAATAATGTACCTGCACGTTGCCACGGTTGTGAAATTAAAATAAAAACAAAAATGATTATGGTAATTTTAATCTATAATTATAGAAATGTAGGAACAAATATAAGCATCATGCCGTATGTTGAAACATTAATTGTATGAAGTCCACTTTAGTTGACTTTTTTATATGATTTATGTTTATTCAAGTCAAGAAATATTTAAATTCATTTTATTAAATTATTTTGAGAAAAAATTCGTTCATAAGCTACGCACATCAAATTAATATGTATAAAAGTTGAATTTATAGGTCAGGAAATTGTAAAGTAGAATTATAAATGAAACATTGAAAACTGAGTGCTTCATAAATTTTGAGACTAATGGAGTATAATGGAGAATGAGTTTAAAGTGGCATCTGCATGAATGCATGGAGTTTGTCCGGAATTGAAATATGAGACACAATAGTATTTAATCGTTTAACGGATTAGATAAGATGTGTGATTATCTAAATTTTTTTAAAATGTAGAAGTGCTTTTAATTTTATCCAAGAATGATTCATTGAATTGTCACAAATGTTTAACACGTGTTACTTTTGTTTTGTTTATGTTTATTTAGGTGATTGATATAAAAATAGTAAATGTGAACTTAAGTGTGATATGGATAAAATTTGGACATTCTTGTGCTAGTTATATGAAAATAGAGGAGTGTTTTTAAGAAATAAAAGAGAAATGAGTGAGTCTTTTATGCAAATTTTAAAAATTTAGATGACTGTAGTCAAATTTGATGGGTGAAGACCAAATAGAAGTTATGCTCCTTAGGCCCTATAATTTCAAAAATTTCATTTATAGCACTGTTAATTAAAGTAGTCCACCGGACATAAATGTAATATTGATAAAATTATGAATATAAAAGAAAAGATAAAATAAAACAAAGGACCAGTAGGGAATTCAGCCCTAGTTACTGTTTATGAACGGTAAAAAAGGCATCCTCCCATTTGAACTCTATTTATGTAATTTAACCCCGCAACTATCTTATTACACATATATCCCTAAATGTTAGATGAAAGTACACTCAATTCCCAATTTTTTGATCTAATCACTTCAATCCCTTGACCAGTTGACCCTGTCATTATCTAAATACTCCCTCCATACCTAAATAATTTGTCACTCTAATTCTTTTTAATTCTTCCAAATTAGTGACTGAATTAATACATACTTATCAGCATCGCAAAACGCTAACCCAATATTGGACATATATCAACCCTTACTCTTTGACGTCCATGCCAAGTCACCTAACTTATTATTTAGGGCAACTTACAAAAAAATCTCTGAGATTAGGTGAAATCTTCAGTTTTCCCTCTTAATTTTGAGAAATCTGCAGAAATCCTCTTAAGGTATTGTAAAATCTTCAATTACCCCTCTTAATAGTTAATCCAGTTACATTTTCTGTTAAATTTGTGGAAATTTTTTCTATTTACATCCCAAATATTAGAATAAAATTGTTAGGGTTAAAATATTTATAATATAATTAGGTGATTTCTCCGTGAATTTAATAAAAAATTAAACAGAATTAACTACTGAGGGGGATAGTTGAAGATTTTACAGTATCTTAGAAGATTTTCTGAAAATTTCTCAAAATTAAAAGAGAAAACTGAAGATTTCACCTAATCTCAAGGGATTTCTGTAAGTTACCCTATTCTTTATATCAAATTTACATTTCTTCGTTCCAAATTGATTCTCTCTCAATAACTATAAGCATTAAAATTATCCCTTCTTCCAGGATCGATCTCACCTCCCTTCTTATTTTTGATGTTCTTGTAACTTTTAGTCAAGCGAAATAACTGAATTAGCTAGAGGTTGGAGAGTCCACCATGTCATGAACCAAATTAGACAGATTTGCACGAGCTCTGCCTCTGACCAAACGAGTTTACTGATCGGTCCGTTTCTTTCTCAATAAAATTTACTTTATCCGTCATAAAATTATTAAAATATTTGATTTTTTATATTCATTTAATTTTAATTTATCTATATTATTCTATTATAAAAAAAATATAAAAAAAATACATTTATAAAATAGATATATCAAATTTTCGTTTGTATATAAATTTTTTAAATTTATATTTTAAAATAATTGAAAAATAAAATTATAGATTAAATATAAAAAAATAAACGTTTCAATATTTTTAGAACGGATGGAGTATATATTTAAAAAATTAATGAAAAGTAATCTTAAAAGGAAGAAAACTGGATTAATATTTGTAAATCCTAGAATTCGAGGACATTGTTGCACCAAAAGCAAGAAGAAAAACACATCCACTTACGACTTACAATGCCTTCGCTGGACCAGTTGAAGATTCCTGAGCCTGCGGAGGCGAAATTAACGCCTTTGACGAAAGAAGCATGCTTCTTCTGCCTCAGTAACCCCAGATATGGTGGTACCATGGGCAATCCCACTTTCTCAGCTGCATTCAGTATTAAATAGCCAATAATTAGTTATAGACTAAAAATAGAGAATACTCCCTCCCTTTCAAATGGATCATCATTTTTCCTTTGCAATTTATAAAGAAAATGAAACAAATCATTTTGGACAAAACTACTACTACCCTAAAGTAGATCAACTAATTTAAACTATGACTCATATTGATCAAGTGTTGGAGTATAAATTTATTAACCTTTTAACTGAGTAGACCAGGGAAACTTCTAATTTATAATCGATTAAGCATCAACGTACCAAGGAAATCTGCCGCATTCTTGCCATTGCAGAACCTGCCGGTCGGTTTCTTGGTCGGAAAATCAAGTCCGTTGGGACGGAAATTTGCTCTGGGAGAGTCCGGAACGTAGTTGTTGTTCCCGGCGTCAACCAACGAGTCTCCCAACACGTAGATTGCCGGAACCATCCGAGCTTCTGATGTCGACATATATAAACAGGTGAAGAGGAGGAAGAATAAGAAGAACAAAACAGTCATTGTCGTTTGTTCCGTGGAGACAAAAAGATGGAAGAAAAACAAACCAAAAAGGACAAGAAAAAAAACGGTAAAAGAAATAAACGAGCGTTAGAACGAGAAAAAAGTTAGTAGAATATAGGCCATTATATATCCGACCATGAGAATAGGAGATGGAATTAATCAGAAAAACGAGAAGAAGGGCAATGGCGATAGATGAGTTAAATTTTGTGGCACACGTTAGAGCATATATCCAAGTGATCGACAAGCATGAGTTACTAATTTGACCATTTATGAGAAAGACCTATTTTTCTTTTTCTTTTTTCTTTTTATTATTAAATTTCCAACTCAAACGGTGCGTTTAAGATAAGTTGATTTTAGAAAATGTGTGAATAGCTAAAAAAGTTGTTTGAACAACTAAAACACTTTTCATCATTTGTTCAAAAAAAATAAAAATAAAAAACACTTGTTATCATTAAAAAAACGTTTGAATATTGGGAAAGATAAAACAAGACAATAACGTATAGGTAAATTACAAAGATCCCATCAGGTTTGGTGAAACTTTCAGTTTACTCCCTTTATTTTAAAAAATATGCAGTTACCCTCTGAGGTTTAGTGAAATCTTTAGTTACCCCCCTTGATTGTTTGGTGAAATCTTCAAAAAGGTTAGGGACTAAAAGGAAAATGCTGGAAAAGCTCTTGAATAGCGTCACCACCGGAGCTCTGTTCTGAGTGCCGCCGGTACTCAAGGTGAATGGCTCGGAACAAAGCATCTCGCGCTAAGACGA